>JBBHKE010000774.1:0-11410 GCA_037447655.1 Zygnema cylindricum | reverse complement strand
GTCATGAGATATATCTGGTGGGAACCACAGAGTTATGGTTGCATTTGGGAGGGGAGCACACTGACATCATTACTTGGAGTGATGCCAGTTATGGGGACGCACCTATGAGAAGATGCACTTCTGGGTATGTGTTATATGTGGGGGAAGGTGCTTGCTGTTGGAACAGTTATAACAAAAGAAGGTGGCTCAGTCTATTATGGAGGCTGAGTACATGGCCTCTTGTTCTGCTGTGAAAGAATTAATGTAGGTCAAGTCCTTGTTGCAAGAATTGGGGTATATGAAGGAGGGAGTGCATGAAGTGTTTTGTGATAATCAAGCTGCCATTGCAATTGCAGCTAATCCAAAACATCATTTCAAAGCTAAGCATATGGACATAAGATTGAGTTTTGTGAAGGAAAAAGTTGAGAATAAGATTGTGAATCTTGTATATAAATCTGATGAGGAAATGGTGGCTGACATGATGACAAAACCAATGCCCTCTCCTAAATTGAAATATTGCAGAGAAAAATGTGGACTAAAACTAAAGTTAAAATTAGACTAAAAAAAAGGGGGAGTGTTGAAATTAATAGAATTCTAGAGTATTTTCTAGGTATAAATATGATAATATAAAAGGAAAAGAAAAGGACAGACGGCCTGCCTCCACCTCCTCTCTCTAGCCCCCACCCTTCTTGTAGTCACTGAAGGATAGGGAGGGTGGTTGAACCATGGCTACCTTAGTTCAACAGGCAGTTATTTTTAGTAGGTTACTAAATAGAGACCTGACAGACCCAGGAATTGATCCCGGTACCAGCCGTCCATCAGGTTGGCCGGTAGCTATCAACTTTATCCTATAAGACTAGGACCAATGCTAAGTGCTATAGGGTAAGATAGATATATATATTTAATTAGGAGTGAACGAATCCATTTAACTGAAACTATATACGGCATGCATAGATACAGTTTTGTAAAGTACGAAGTACGATACTATTTCGAAACGGATACCACGAATTTTGTTTCGACAGCAAAACGAATATTGCGCAAGTATTTATGACAGCCGAGATTGCATTTTTGTTCATATCCAACGGCGCACATCATCGCCGAAAGCCCGGAGTGGTCACTTTGGCGTTTTATCACATGACATGACCTGGCGCCACGTGGAGAGATCACATTTGGTCGCGGGAATTCTGAGGAACCTATGGACGAGTAAAAAGGGGGCACGCGTCCACGTAATAGCCTTGTCGTACATTTGTCGTACATAAGGTACACCAGCAGAAGTACATTTGGTACGGTACAACAATATAATTTGTCCGTACTTGAGTAGATTGGAGTTATTAGAGAGAATCAAGACTTAGTGTTTTTTTTTGTCACCTCTCCCCTTGAGGGTTTCTATAAAATATGCGTCTTTGCCACCCTATAACTTATCGCCTGGTTGGGCGTTTTCATAGATGTTTTTTCCTACGGACTCAAAGGAGTCCAGGCTGCACAGAGGTGCAGTCAGATTGTTTGCTTGTCTGCTGGGGTCGCAGTGGTTGCCATTGAAAGTGGGTTGGTTAATAAATATCTAGTGGCTTCTTGAATTCTCTAGTTCAATGGAGGACACAGAATTGCAATTATTGCCAACCCTAATACTGCTGTAAACCATGGAAATAAGGTATGACGTATTGGATGTCGTAAGACTACGGAAGGCGGCGGAATGGCGATCTGCGCATGTTGCCCAAAAAATGGCGACGTTTTGTAAAAATGGCTCCGTGGGATTCAAATGTCACCCACCAGGCGACGAGGATGTGGATGGGATTTGTTAGAACAAAAATATTTTTTTTTTGTTTTCTGTCCGCATTTGCCGGTTATTTGTTATCTTTTTCTGGTTTTCAAGGCCCCGCATTTTTCCATCATAAATTGTGTAAATTTACTCTAATATGTACACATTTTGACCCTAATTTGTTGTCATTTTTAATATCATACCCTATTTTAGAGTCAAACTTAACTCTAATCAAGGTCTATTTTGTTTACAAGTCCGGTATTACAGTTATGTTTCCATTTGACGGTGTAATAGTGTACATGTGTACTCTATTAAGCTAGACGCACCTCAAATACAGTTCAAACGGCAACGTAATAGAATTAAATTTCCACGACTATGCAACATGTGTAAGCACGCGACAGTACGCTTTCGTAACATACGCAATTTTTCGCATATGAACATGCTTTTCGTTCTCATTATCACACACAAAAACGTACGTTTGAATACATGCGAACGCCTACATTGCAAAGTAGACTCCACGTTTATTCTAAGCGCAATTTTGTGTGCGGCCGACATGTGGTCATTAAAAATTTCGTACGATTTTCGTTGACGAAGTACAATGATGTACGAACAACCACCTTCTGTACACCACACTATTCATGGAATATGTACGGTAGCACCATTGATGCTAATTCACAAGAACCATAATTAACGTCACGGAAAAAATAGAATCAGTCACTGTATTTCGTGTATCAATGTCAAAATTTTGGGGCGCCGATATAGAGTACATAAGTCTGATAACGATTCAAGGTGTAGTGTACTTTCAGAAGAACAAATCTAAAATTTTCCAGTGAAGCGGGAGTTGCCGGCGTGGCAGTTCGAGTCGGCTGCTGCACCGTGAATCCTTATTAAGTCTTATGTACGTTATATCGGCACCCCAAAATTTTGGCATTGATACCCAAAATACAGTGATTGAATCTAATTTATCTTTGACATTAATTACGGTTCTAGTAAAATAACGTCAATGGTATGACCGTACTGGATTCATTAATAGTGTGGTGTACAGATTTAGTTTATTCGTGCAATAGTGTACTTCGTTACCGACATCCGTGCGGAAATTGTGGTTAACTTATGTTGGTCGCATACAGAGTTGCGCTTAGAAAAATAGCAGAGTCCAGTTTCAAAAATAGTCGTTCGCATACATTCAGACGTTCGTTTTTGTGTGTGTCTGTGTGAACTGATAACATGTGCACATGCTTAAAACTGTCCATGTTACATAAACGTAGTGTTGCATACTTACACATGTTGATAGTTGCGGATAGCTAAGTCTAATACTGTGCCATTTTAACTCTATTTGAGATCCTGCGAGATTAATAGTATATATGTTTACACGATTAAAGGGTTTTTTAGGGTACATAACGGTAATACCAGACCTTTAAACGAACGAGACGCATATTAGAGTTAAGTTTTATTCTAAAATGGGTTATGTTTCACAAAACAACAACAAATTAGTGTCATATTGTGTACATATTAGAGTGAAGTTACAAAACTTAGAATTGAAAAAACGCGGCGCCTTGAAAATGAGAATTGGTAACAAACCAACGACATATGCGGACAGAACACAAAAAAGGGATTTTGTGGTTAGACAAATCTCAACCACATCCTCATTTTTTGATGGCAGGCTTTTGAATCTCGCAGATTCATTTTTACACGACGTCGCCATTTTTATTGCAGGATGCGTGTCATCGCCCCGCCGCCTCGCTTAGTCTAGCGGCATCCAGTAATCTATGCCTTTTTTTAGGGTTTACAACGGCAGTTGGTTAGACCGTATTATAGAGGAACAACAATAAAGGTCGCGCCAACATCGTCGCTATATATTTTCGAGATTACTAGGAAATCATTGGTAAGTGCGCAGCTCAGCATGTTTATACATCTCTCTTGCGCGCTCCACCTCTTTGTTCTTCCCCCTTCATTTTCTCTTCCTCTTTATCCCTTAACCTCTCCCTATACAAATTGTCCATCTCCCACATTTTTTCCCATTCACTCTCCCTACCCTTCTCTCTTGCTCTCTTTTTCCCATCTCTCTCTCCCTCTTTCTGTCTCATATCCTTTCTCTGCTTTTCTTTCAGACTGGTTTTTTTCCTCTTTTACTCTCATTTTCGTTATGTTTCCCTCTCTGTTCTTCTTCTTTTTCACGTAATATTTTTCAAGCCCATCTACCCCGTACTAATCTGTTATATATATTTTATAAACTGTCATCAATGATGAGAGTATATCGACGGCCTGTTGTATTGGAGAGCACCCCACGGAAACATACGATATAGAGAATAATAAAATATCATGTTGAAGGTATTGGACCGTACGAAAGCGCATGGATTATACCGCCAAGAGCTTTCCATGGATATATATTTGTTATCACAGATGGTGGATACTTAGTTAGTGTGTGTAAAATATGAAGGTTTTTAAAATCACTTTAAAAGGATTTTTGAGTTACAAGCAGAAACGTTAATAATTCAGTATTATTAAGAGCTTTGTTGACTACTGCACATTAATAGGCCTTAGATAATTTTTTGTTTTAGTTAAATGTTTTAAACAAAGTTTATTATGAAATATAAAATTTATGTACTTATTTTCCCATTATTTTTAATGAATGATCTTATTTTTGTCAACTTTTTATTTATTTTGTATTCATTGTGTGTTTTTCTAATTGCTTTCATGTTGTTTCGCTGATATTATCGCATTTAAATATATTTCGTGTACTTTGCGTTTTTTCGTTTGTGAATCATCTGTATATGTTGCAAATATGACTTTTTTTTATTTTACTTCACACCGCGTATCTTTCTTGATATTTGCTTTTCCTATCCGGAATACTTTGGTTTCATTTTCACTATTGTATTAATTGTTTCAGTCTAGTCAAAATGAGTTTTTTGGCATATGATTAATGCTGTTATTTGATCACAATATAATAATATCCATGTAATTTGAAAACTGAAACTTTCTGAACCAGCGACGAAACAACCTCGACGCTGAAAGGTTTCCACAAAGGCGCTCATGATTGAATTCAACGACGACAAACTCTGCTTTGTCAAAGATGGTGAGAACATCGTTTTGTCGTTGAATTTTCTTCTAGCGACGAAGCATACTTTGTTTTATCAGATATGATGATGAAGTTGTTTCGTCGCTGAATTCCATTTAGCGACGACACAACCTCTACTTTGTCAGATATATGATAATCAAGTTTTTTCGCCGCTAAATTACTATCATGCAACGACAAATTCTCGTCGCTGCAATAGCAACCATTACTCAAATTCTCGTCGCTGCAATAGCAACCATTACTCAGTGCGATGAATTTGTTGTTTATGAAAATAACGACTTATCAATTTTCGAGAAGGATGATCAACAAACGAGGAAGCATAGTCGTGGCTGATTAGGGTAGGATGTAAATTGCAACAAAATATATAATTCCATGCTACAAGCACACTAGAATTTTCAACACCACATTAACAACATCTGAAGGTAACTACACAAGAATTGTGTAAAATATATCAAATTCCACGAAATACAAGGGTTTTTACTTCATAAAAAACGAAATTCTATTTTCCCATATAAAAAACCATACAAACATACGAAATCTGCTTTATCCTATGAAGTCAAATAATACTGGACTCCATGGACTGTCTACATTAAGCTGGCACCAGTTTAACTGCTATTCCCTCTCTATAATTAAACTACCATTCCCAAACTAATATATATAAAAAAAAGCAATACACAGTTATGTAATATGTTTAAAACTCGTTGCCGCTCATCCCTCCCTCATTGAAAAGGTTGTCTTGTTGACTGTCGGCATCTTCAATATTTTGGAGGAATTCCCTTCCCTTCGGGCAAGGAGGTTCCAGAGCTTCGCCTTCGAAGTGGTTTCGATATTTGTTGATTATGCCTCGCAGTTGTTGTGTGAGCATGTCTTCTTCCCACTTTCCGTCGCGTAGAGACAAGCCACATTGAATCATTGCTTTTCTCGCATAACTCATTCCGTTTTTGTCTCTCATCGCATTGACCTCTCGGATAGAGTCCCACGCCAATTAAAAAAAAAACGCTTTACCGGGTCCAACCAATTTACCGAACCATCCACGGCTAGAAGGTTTAGCCCATTGATCGTTCTCAATTCCTTTCGCCTTCTTACTGTCCCAAATGCGACTCCACACGTCCTTGATTTTGGAAATCACGAAGGAGTCTGTCGGTTGAACAAGATGCGTTGCATTAGGTGGAAAATAGTGTAACACGTGTTTTTGGCCTCTAGAACTCGCTCCAACTCATCGGAGGTATTGTGACCACCGCAGTTGTCCAAGAAGATAATTTTTTGACGTCCATCTCAATCCCTTTGGTAAGACCTTGCCTCTTTGACCCATTGTGGGAACACCGTTTTATCATTCCATCCCTTCGGACTGGTCCAGTAACAAACACCTGAAAAGATATATAATAGACAAAAAAAGGAAAAAAAAAACATTTTGTAATGCTTGCTTCCATATGCATTAGAGGGAAAGTAAGCTACGTGTACCATAGAAAGCTTATAATATGAGTCATTATTTTAGACAAGAGAAATCAGAGTGTTAAAGAAAAAAGAAATCCATGTTTTGTAGTAGGAGAATGGGGGAGGAGGTATGCGAGGACAAGGTAAAGAGATATAGATAAAAAAATGAAACACAAAAACATGGTTGGAGAGAAATAGATAAACCTCCATCAAAGTCAAAAAGACATCAAAAATAAAATGAAAACATTAGATGAGGGAGAAAAACACACCCGGGATGTTGTCCGGTAAACCTTGTATCGGGCAATTTTTGGCACGATTTGCAAACATTATCATTGGGTTCTCGATACGAGCGTTCACCCCTCCACTTAGTCGCACCATGAGAGTCATGGATTCGCCTCCTCCGACAACATCAATGTATTTCACCACTTCGTCCCCTCTAAACCCTAAAGTTTTTTCATTATTGGTGTTGACTATCATGTGAGTTTCGTCCATGTTTTCCATGAGGTCTTCGTTGAAAAGTCTTGTTATACATTCGCCGCCAAACCAAAACAAATTTAGTTATTTTTTGTATACGCCGTTAAGTAGGGAATACAACGAAAACAAAACACAAAAAAAAACGTCATTAAACTATATTCGTAATGAAGAGTGACTCACCGGATTCAAACCCCCGCTTTAGAACGCCCATGTGGAAGGCTACGGTACGCTCAATGTATTCCTCTTTCTCGGGACTATATTATAGTTTCCCCTTTTGTGCACGCACAACAATGTTGTGCTTCTCTTAACACCTCTGCACTCACCTTTTATTTATGATTGGATGTATTTCTGACCCGTCATTGTTGAACCATTCCGGGCCGTACTCTTTCCTCCTTTCTCTTATTATGTCCCTAGTGATGTCCCCGAGAATTGTGGTGGACATCTTCATGCCCGCTTTTTTAAAACGTTCGAAATCTGAAAGTTACCCCTCGTGTATAACAGTGACCCAAGCGGCTTCCTTCCTTCCTTGTCCCGGCAAAGCCTTGGTAACCACCACCGATCTCGTCCCAAAACTAGTAGTAGAGAACGTCTTGGTTGTCTCTCGTATTCCGTCAAGCATGGACCTCCTCTCTACCCACCATCGCTTGGCTTTTTGGTACCCTGTAAACAATAAACAATGTCAAAAGAGTTAATGAGATTCTTGAATGGAAAGTCGTATAAAAAATTGGAACGACTCTAAAAGGAAACGACAATATTCAACGACAAATAGTTGCCGTCGCAGATTCAGCGATGACAGAAACTCGTCGTTATATCTGCAAAGTTAATATTTTTTCTAAGAAACATCGTTGATACGTAGTGAGCTGCCGACCACCAATGAGGAATCCTCACTTCATCGACGAACCAGCGATGACCTTCTGTCGTCGTTAAGCTGGGAAAGAGGATTATCAAACACAATGGCGATATCACCATAACCAAATGTATGACTTAACGTCGAATTTACATGCATTTTGTGAAAAAAGGGGAGAGAAATAATAAAGTCACACTTATATGATAAAAAAAAAAAAAAAAACATTGTGGCACCCAATGTAGGCTGAGGGCTGAATCGGGATACCTCTCCTTCGAATGAAAGCCACGAAATTGTCCCTCGTCATCTCCCATCAACGTCGCCGAATGCCAGCAAGCTCTTTAGTTAAATTATTAATTAAGCGACGAACCCTTATCATTGCTATTTCTTGAGCCTCCAAACGACGATTGAGATTTTGAACTTCATTCCTCAATCTTTCTACTTTCGGTGGTGGAGGGGGCTCATTAACATGTGGGACCCTCGGAATTACCCAAAGATACCTACGCCTCACTTGTACATTTCGGAAGCGTTGTAAAACCGCACTTCGAGCATCTAAGAATTCGTTTAGCTCTGGAAAACGAATTGCACGACGTAGAATGGTAAATAACCGTGGGTCTTAATGGTGATAATGCCGGATTAATTCCGTGACATCTATTTTGGATCCAATCGGTCGACGCACAATCTATGTGAAACGTTCATCATTAGGCTGAAATATGGGAAATTTGACGCATGGTTGTATGATGCGATGTACAGCCATGTTGGGTGGGCAGGGACATCCGGATGGATGTCGAGAATATCCGGGACGGGGTTCGACCACCGGTCAATAGGCCTCGCCTCCCTGTAACGCCAATAGTCCGGCCATTCCTCGACCGGGATGTAATGGGCAGCCGTCGGTCGGAAGCCATCCATGGCCTTATCTCCGACTGGAGGCGGGAAAAACCAATCGGGTTATTCCTCTCGAATTACCACATCACGCTTGGCCGAAATTTGAGGTCCTTGTACCGCCACGAGAGCTCTATCACGATTCGGTGATGGCGGAAAAGCAATAACCTCGTTGTCGTCTCTATATTCTTCCTCCATGCGTCTCTCCGAGCTCTTCGAAGATTGCCAGTCCGGGGTTGAGGGATCGTCGTCGTATTTCGTGACCGAAATGTCCGACGATTCGGTTTCTTCCGGTTCTTCCTCCTTTTCCGTAGGCTCTTCCCCTTCCTCTATAGGCTCGTCCGACGCAGTTTTCGAGGGTTCATATTCTTCGTCTACCTCTTTACCCTCTTCTACTTCGCGGGCACCTTTTTCGTCCGCTCTAATCCCTTCATTCGGTAACTCCTCCTCCGGCACACTTCCCCTTACTACCCTCTCTGTACGCGTCTCTTCCCTCACCACCGCCTCTGTTGCCTCCATCTCATGTATTTTAGCACCCGATTCCTCCCCCTCCCTCAAAACCAACTCCATTCTAGCCCTTTTCTCGACCACCCGTTTCCGGTTCCACCCTATTCTCCAACACTCTTCTGGTTGCATCCCTTTCCCTCTCTAAGTTCTCCCCAATAGGTATATGACCCCCCATCTCGACTGCTGCTGGTAGTGGACGATATCGCCGCCGAATGGCAGAGCGAAGTTGCTTGAATGGTCGTCTCCTGCCCTCCATTGAATAACAAATCTTGGTTAACAAGAAAAAAACAATAACATAGTCGACGGAGACAAAAAAAAACTAAAACACACACTTTTATTCTGGCCTTTACTCGGCTTATCCAACTCTAAATGTACTCCACTGTTCACGATTGGAAAATTAAAACGTTGGTCCTACAATTTAAAACCCGACATTCAAGCGACGACATCATGTCGTCGAGCGTTCGACTGTATTCGAGTTTTTCAATAGTGGGTCGACGAAACAACGTCGTCGTCCGCGAATTCAATTCGAGAATACCAACGTTGTATTGTTTGAACTAATGTCGTCGGTGGTCTAGTCGAAACGACGAACCACTATCGTGCGTCATTCACACTTTTGACCTAACGAGCTATCCTCATCCATTCAATTATTTTGTTGTACCCATCATTGAAGCGACGACATGATGTCGTCGCATACATCGCGACAAAGATACGTCATCGCTAGTACACTGTCGCCATAAAATCGCAAGACACTTAGAAAATAATACTAAAAAACAACAAAACAATTCATAGTAGTCGACAACATAGAAAAACACGCACTAATGGAGAGTTAGTGAAAAGTTAGTGTGTAGTTTGAGAGAAAAAGGTGACGTTCCAAAATAATACTGTAAAAATAATTTAAAAGCAAAACAAAACTAAAATTTAACAACGTATTGTGAATGAGAATAATAACACAAAAAGAAAGAGTAAACAAAATTGTTTAATAAATGGGAGAACGTTTGGTTGAAATGGCTTACTTGTACCGTACACTCCGAGAAAATGCTCGGGAAACTTCCTTATGGTCCTTGGATTGAGTTCAGCTGAGCCGTTATTTTCACAGTCCTTCATCATCCAGTGTATTACTCGCATCCGAGTTGCCTTAGTTAACACATGTTGAACTTAACGGTGGGAGACACGTCTTCTGGTATTGGTCGAGGATGGAAAAAACCCTTCTACAATGGCCGCCCGGTCTATCGACGTTTCGATATCCGCCTAACTCTCTTCCTCGTTCGGAAACGCGTTTTCCTCATCGTTCCTCTCATTTTCCTCATCATGTTCAACCTGAGCGTTATGGGGATTTGCAGCCGGGTTGGCGCCAAATTCATAAGTCACATGCTCTCAAACTTAATATACTAAAAATAAAGAAGTAGGCGGCGAAAAGGAAGAAATTAACCACAAAACAAATGAGGAAAAGTAGTGAACGTTTTGCCATTTACAAATTTTATATAATACACGAACTGCAAGTGAAAATAAATTTGCGCGGTAATAATAGAGGGATTTGCCATTTTAATTTTTTCGTTTAAAATCAAAATTTTGAATTTTAGCATGGCTTTCAATTTAAAAATATTTCAAAACGCGGGAATAAAAGCGAGATCACGTAAAAATTTGCTTCAAAATTGCCAAAATATTTCAAAACTTACGTCTTCGGTGTAATGATCATAGCGCCATGGGAACACCTCCAGATTACATGTTGTACCGCAAAAAGATGACTGGAAAAAATGCGGCGTCGTTAACCCGACAATCGGTTGTTCTCCTGTCATCTATGAAACGCGACCAACTTTGGGAATGCGTGGATAATAAACATGCCACGTGTTTTCGGCAACAGCCAATGATAATCTTACGACGTCCATGACCAGCTTTCGTCGCTGGATTACCGCCAAATAGAATTAACATGTATCTTAATATGTGTTTTTTGTTTGTTTTACGTTCAATTAGAATTAACAGTGATAATAATAAGAGGATTGTTTGACGTTTGATCTAAGTAAACGCATCCTTATTAGTCTTAAGTCACAATATTACAATGCATTAATTATAATAAAGCAACCCACCGGGCACCTTATTAAGATTAAGGGTCCTTATTTAACGTCACACAACATTCGTTCTCTCCACGAACGACAAGGAAATATAAATCAATTATTAAGTTCAATGTACGTTATGTGGAACGTGTTGTTACACAACCACCGTTGCAGGCAGAGAACCAGCAGTAGTAGTGGAAGTAGACATGAAAAACAACAGAAACTATCAAAGTACCTACTCAACAACAAACTTGGAACTGACACAAAATATGACTCAAAAAGCCAATATGCTTAAAATTCGCCACAGTGATATTTAATTTAGTGAACTGACAATTTCCAAAATTGCAGCCCAAATGACCGAGTAAAACATAAGATATGATGTCTGGAAGTTTCCCAAAAACTGCCCT
>JBBHKE010000773.1:223048-243061 GCA_037447655.1 Zygnema cylindricum | reverse complement strand
CTCTTCAACCTTCAGTGACTACGACAAGTGTGGGAGCTGAAGAGAGAAGTTAGAGGCAGACTGCCTCGGCTTCTTTTCTGCATTTTGCAAAACCTAGAAAATACTAAAATAACCTTTTATTTCTACAGTCTACACCCGGGATAATTAAATTCCAGTCAAGTGTGGAAGAGGCGAGCCCTGCTGGATAGATTAGTGTGCATCGGGGTCGTTCCAGATATCCTTACGTCTAGCCCCTATTGGCGTCTGCCCCTCCACGTCGGCCGAGAAAGTTAATCGTTCCCCCTAGATTGGGGAAGCCAGATGAAGGCAGAGGATGCTCGAATGAGTCATAGACTAATTTTCGGAACCTCATCATGACAAGCCTCAATAGAATCCATGGTGGAGGGATCGCGATTCCAGCTTAGTGTGTCGGCATTCTTATAGATTTCCACTGCCCTCTAAAATATGTCAAAATCATATTCCTGTAAGATAAGAACCCATCTAGCGAGTTTGCCGGTTAGCTTACTATTCTCTATGATCCATTTCAGGGGTTGGTGATCAGTTATCGGGGTGAAATGGACCACGTACAAATAAGGTCAGAAATGCTGGATTGCCCAAACCGCTGCGAGTAGCTCTCTGTGGTAACTGCTATAATTCCCTTTTGCTCTATTATTGCTCCTCTCTCCCCCTCCCTGCTCTCCCCTTCCTCCTCCCCACTCTCCCTTCCCACCCCTGTTGATTTCCAAGAAATCTGGAATTCGGCATGTCCCACACTTGGGAAAATTGAGCCGGCCAGGGTTCGAACCTGTGACCTTTCACTTCAGCTGCGAACGCACTACCACTGTGCCACCAGCTCGATGTAGAGACTAGCGGGTCCGTACCGTTTTCTTACGGGCGGCTCGAATATGGATATTCCATATTCTACCCCGTATTGAACCGGCTTCACATGCCAATCCAACACCCCCCTCACGGGAAAGCCGGTTAAACCATCCGATATCCCGCTGGATTTGATACCATGTTGATTTCCAAGAAATCCGGAATTCGGCATGTCCCACATTTGGGAAAATTTAGCCGGCCAGGGTTCGAACCTGGGACCTTTCACTTGAGCTGCGAACGCACTACCATTGTGCCACCAACTCGATATAGAGACTGGCGGGTCCGTACCGTTTCTTACGGGCGGCTCGAGTATGGATATTCTATATTCTACTCCGTATTCAACCGGCTTCACGTGGCAATCCAACATAAGCCACCACATATTCAGCTCCAACATCATCAACTTGAGCCAAAACCGCTCGGAATCGAAACATGCTCCAGTCAGTGTAAAGGAGGAAAGGCCGTTGGTGATCACGCATCCAAAGCACGGGGTGCTGCTTTTAAGCATCCTTTAAGAACTAGAAGGTGATCTTTCGCTCTTCGGCCCATAGCCATTCTTGGTCCTTCCATAATAGATGATTGAGGTGGTGAGCGTGACTAGTAAACTCAGGGATAAACCACCGATAGTAGTTGGCTAGACCCAGAAAGGTGCAAAGTAATGATAAGTAAGCTTTAGTAAGTCTTAGAAATTCGACTCTAGGACTTAGAATATTTTTGGAATACCAACTATTTAATATTGACCAAATTTAGTGTGGATTTTTTGTAGTATCTACACGAATAGTTATCTTTAAGTAAATTAGTGTGTAGGGCCGCCAATGAATGTGGACGTGATAAGAATCACCCGGATTTTTAGGGTATAGATATTATTAGTGGACAATTCTGGTCCTAACACTTAGATTTTTGTGAGTAGGTTGTTTGGTGAACCCTGTACATACGTTTTAGATGTTTTCTAGATCTTTTGAGTATTTAGTTCAATTAGGATCGATCAACTCGACACTGAATGTACATTCTACACAGAGTTTAAGGAAATGAGAGCACTAAGTACAGTTTAAGGTGTTTTGTGCTCTATTGTCTTTTATTTGCTTGTAGTACATGTTTGTTTAGTTGAAAGACCTCTTTCATTTGTAGTACATATCTTACAGTATTGATCTAGTCTGATTGGTATTCCTCTTTGGGTTTACTTCCGCTAACATGTCTAATAATGGCTTAGCTCTTGCTGGAAGTGCTCTTATTAGCCCTAGTGCTCCACCTGCTCCTCCTAGGACGAATATCCCAGCTGGTGCAAGTGTGACTCCTAGTGGGAGTGGATCACAACGGAGTCTAAATATCCATGACCTTTAACAGGTTATGGGCCCACCGCCCAAATTGCCTATCTTTGATGGATCGGACTACTTGTACTGGGAAGATATGTTGAGCTCCTATTTCGAAGAAAGGGACTTGTCATCCATTATGGATGGGACTGTTGATGAGACTGCACCGGATTGGAGAAAGAAGAATCTCCACTGCCTCAATGTCTTCAAGCAGTCTATGACAAAGGAGTTTGTAATGTCTTACCTTGATATGAAAAAGGCTTCTCAAATCTGGTTTAGTGTACATGCTATGTATGTTAAGCTTGATGTCACTGTTCAGACTAATATAGCAACATAAATCTTTGAATTGAGATATTCTGGAGGTAGTATGTCAGATCATTGCCATGCTATGAAAAGGTTGTTCGTTCAGAGTACAAGTGCAGGTGGGGACTTTTCACCACCTCAGCAGGCTATGCTATTAATGAGAACTTTACCCAATGAGTATAAGGGAGCGATGGATAGGCTTAGGGCTCTTCCACAGCGTCAATGGAACATAGCATTAGCAATTCAACTTATTTTGAGTGAAGAAGCTAACCAGATTTCACAAAGAGGTAGTAGTAATTATGTTCAGGCACTATTTAACCAATTTTCAGATTCTAAGATAGGTAGTGGCAGTGGTAGAGGTAGTGGCCCTAGAAGGTCACCTTTAACATGCTTTTACTGTGATGAAAAATGGCATGTGTTCAGAATGTGTAATACATATAAGAGAGCGAAAGCCACAGGAAATTTTCGCTCTGGATGGGACGAAAGTCGGGTTCCTTCTCAATCAGGTGGTCGTCCAACTGCTCTCTTCAACGAACTTAAGGAGGAGGACGTGAGCAGCTTTCTTACCAACACCGAAAAGAAATACTTTGCGATGGCACAAGCAACGGAAGGCGTGGAGGAAGACGAATGGATAATGGACTCTGGTGCATCTACACACATGTGCTGCAATCGCCATCTGTTTGAGAGTATTCAATCTATTTCACCCCACAAAATTTATTTTAGTGATGATACCGCTGAGTCGAAAGCAAAGGGGAGGGTGTCACTTATTTTGAACGTAGAGGGAAAACCTGTGAAAAGGGTCTTGGAAGATGTGTTGCATGTCCCAACTTTTAAAAGAAACTTTTTCTCTACGTCACAGTTAGAAAAGAAAGGTTTTAAAACTATATATGAGAATGGAAAGAAAACAGTGAGTAAGAATGAGAAAATAGCTGCAGAGGGATTTGCTGGAGGAAACAATTTGTATCGGTTGAGTCTTGCAAATTATAATTACAATGATGTTATGTACTCAAGTGTAATCAGTGATTGTGATTTATGGCATAAACGTTTAGGACATGTGAATTATGATAGATTAGAAAAGATGGTAAATCAAAAAATGGTGGAAGGTGTAAAAATTAGTCAAAAACCAACATCAAATGTATGTGATGGTTGTGCAATGAGAAAAATTCATCAGTTGCATTTCCCTTCGCTAACTGATCATAGAAGTAGCAGGGTGCTAGAACTAATTTATTCAGATGTATGGGGGCCATCTAGGTATCCATCTGTGGGAGGTGTTAAGTTTATGCTTACATTTACTGATGACTATAGTAGATTTACTACTGTTTATTTTTTGAAAAGTAAGGATGAAGTCTTTTCAAAATTTAAGGAGTATAAGGCTTGGGTTAAGAATCTACATAAGAGAAAGATAGCAGGATTCAGATCTGATAATAGAGGGGAGTACATTTCTAATGAGTTTGCAGAATTTCTAAAATTGCATAGAATCTCACGTCAACTAACCGTTCCTTATTCTCCGAAACAAAACGATGTTTCAGAAAGGATGAATAGGACCATATCAGAGTGTGCTAGGACAATGATGGTTGATATGGACATAGATCACACTAGGACAATGATGGTTGATATGGACATAGATTTCAAATTTTGGGCAGAGGCTATGTATTGTGCAGCTTATGTGAGAAACAGGCTAGAAACAAGGGCTGTAAAAGATAAAACTCCTTACGAAATGTGGATAGGACACAAACCAGATGTAAGTCACTTCAAAGTTTTTGGAAGTAAGATATTCTTGCTAGATAATGATCCACAAAAATGGAAATTAGAGCCAAAAGGCATACTAGGGATATTTTTAGGGTATGATGAGCATGCCAAGGGTTATAAAGTATATGACATTAAGAGAAATAAAGTTGTGGTAGCCAGAAACATCATATTGAAGGATGAGGGAAAAGGAGTAGATGAATTTAGTCAGCGTAGCGATGAAAAGAAAAGTCGAAGTGTTGATTATATTTTTTTAGAGGAAAATCCCATGTTTTTCAAGAAAAATATAGAAAATGCGTCTATATTAGCTCAAAGTGACTTGCAATCATCTTCTCCACCAGAAACAGGAAGTGTTATGCCCGAAAGAGTTGCAGACTCTCCTCTACCTCAAGCCGAAACTGAATCACAAGAAGAATCACATTTATAAAGGAGGAGGACCTAACCATCTATACTAGCGACAAAATTTCCAGGTGGAGTTAGACGAAGTGCACGTCTCAGGGGAGAAAGTGTAGCCTTTGCTCACTCGGCACACACAGAAGAGCCTCTAACGTTGACGCAAGCTTTTTCGAGTAATCAAAGGGAACACTGGGTGGAAGCAATCAATGAAGAAATGAAGTCCATCATGGAGGCCCAAACATGGGAAAGGCTATTGGAAGTAAATGGGTGTTTAAATTAAAATTGAACCCAGATAATACCATAGACAGGCATAAGGCTCGCTTGAATGCTAAGGGATATAATAAAATGGAGGGGATAGATTATGAAGAAACATTTTCACCAGTTGTAAGGTTTCCATCTGTCCGCATCTTACTTACATTAGCTGCCATAGAGGATTTTGACATCCACCAAATGGATGTCAAAACTGCATTTTTGCATGGTGATTTTGATGAGGTCATTTATATGAAGCAGCCTGAGGGTTATGAGGAAGCAGGAAAAGAAAATCTTGTGTGCAGACTTTTAAAATCTTTGTATGGCCTAAAACAGGCCCCTAGGCAAAGGAACCGAAAGTTAGATGAGTTTTTGACAGGATTAGGATTTACTAGAATTAGTTCAGATAATTCAGTATATTGGATGTGTGGTGATAATCCTGATGAGGTGATATTCATTGCTGTCTATGTTGATGATTTGCTGCTAATTAGTAGGAACAAAGAAGGAATTGCTAGAGTAAAACACACTGTTAATTCAAAATTTGAAATGAAGGATTTGGGTGAGGCTAAATACATTATTGGCATACAGGTTGAAAGAGATAGATAAAAGAAAATCATTAAGCTAACTCAAAAAGAAACGATAGGAAACATATTGGAAAAATTTGGTTTGGATGATGCCAAAGGTTGTGCAACGTTTTTGGAGTATAAGCAAAAAATTGAAGGAATGGAGCATGAGTTTGGAGTCATAATAGATGAGGAACTCAGTGTAGAAGAGGAAAAAATTATGTCCCAAGTACCCTACAAACAAGTAGTATGAAGTTTGATTTACTTCATGAATTCTACTAGGCCCGATATAGCTGCTGCTGTTGGTGTGTTCAGCAGAAATCTGCAAAATCCACAAAACAGAGATTGGGAAGCAACAAAAAGGGTGTTAAGATATCTTGTTGGGACTTGAAATCCTTGGCTTACTTTGGGAGGGGACAAGGTTGGCATTAATACTTGGGGTGATGCTAGCTATGGTGATGTGCCTAGTAGGAAGTCTACAACTGGGTATGTCATTCAGATTGGAAGTGGAACTTGTGGTTGGAGTAGTAAACTTCAAAAGGTCACGGCACAATCGACTATGGAAGCCGAATACATGGCTGCGAGTGCAGCCTTCAAAGAGCTACTATGGATTAAGGCGTTTCTTCAAGAATTGGGTTTTACACAACACGGGACACAAATAATGTGGTGTGACAATCAAGCAGCCATTTCTGTGGCTACAAACCCAAGTCACCATTTTAAGAGTAAACATATGGAAATTCGACTACATTTGGTACGAGAGAAAGTATTTGCAAAATTGGTGAAACTTTGTTATTTGCCGGATGAGAAAATGGTTGCGGACATGTTGACAAAAGCCCTTCCCGCTCCTAAATTGGAGTACTGCAGAAAAGCATGTGGTCTAAGTGAGTAAGCCTTCTAAAGATTAAGGGGAGTATAGAAAAGTAAGCTTTAGAAAGTCTTGGAAATTTGAGTCTAGGACTTAGAATATTTTTGGAATACCAACTATTCAATATTGACCAAATTTAGTGTGGAATTTTTGTAGTATCTACATGAATAGGTATCTTTAAGTAAATTAGTGTGTAGGGCCGCCAATGAATGTGGACGTGATAAGAATCACCCGGATTTATAGGGTGTAGATATTGTTAGTGGACAATTCTGGTCCAAACACTTAGATTTTTGTGAGTAGGTTGTTTGGTGAACCCTGTACATACGTTTTAGATGTTTTCTAAATCTTTTGAGTATTTAGTTCAATTAGGATTGATCAATTCGACACAGTATGTACATTCTACACAAAGTTTAAGGAAATGAGAACACTAAGTGCAGTTTAAGGTGTTTTGTGCTCTATTGTATTTTATTTGCTTGTAGTACATGTTTAATTGGTTGAAAGACCTCTTTCATTTGTAGTACATATCTTACAGTATTGATCTAGTCTGATTGGTATTCCTCTTTGTTGAAATTTAAGTATTTTCTAGGTCTAGAGATTGTAAAATAAAAAGGCAAAAAGGGGACACTAACAACCTACCTCTAACTCTTCACTCAAGTCCCCACACTTGTCGCAGTCACTAAAGACTTGAAGAGGAGTTAGATCCATGGCTGCCTAGGCTGTCCAAAGTGGACAAGCAATTCTTAATAGAGTTATCTAAAAGGTGTGACGGACCCAGGATTTGATCCTGGTACTTGCCCTCCGTCAAACTAGCCGTTCGCTTTAACCAACAAGTCTAAATAGAGTGCTAGAGTACAATAGGTTTGACAGATATTTATAATTGTACACGTAGACTAGTTCGTCTAACGGGAATAGATACGTAATGCATAGATACAGTTTTGTATAGTACGGAGTACGATTTAATGTATTTTATGAAACGGATACCGCTCATTTGTTTCGAACGCGAAACAAATATTGTATGGCTACAATTGTATCCAGTTTGATCAGACAGCCACGATAGGCGCCGCGATCACGGATTATGTACTTTTGGCGTTTTTTAGTCATCACCACGTTATGTGACACGTGGCGCGACCATGTTGGACTGCGACGACTCCGGAGATTGCGGTAACAAATCCGGCTATGACACGTGTCGACATTTTGGCCATGTTGTACAATGGCCGTAAAAAAAGTACACCGGCACCTGTACTTTTCTGTACGACACACTAATTTGATTGGTGCCGTACTTCAGTAGATAGAGTTTCAGAGAGGGAAAAGGACTTAGAAAATTTTGGGAGTAGCTGCCTCTCCCAGAGAGCACCTTGTATAAATGGCAAACTTTGGCCAGCCATAACTATTAATTTAATTGACCATTTTCAGTGATTCTTTTTGCTGCAGACTTAGGGGAGTCCACGCTACATAGGGGAGTAGTCGGTCATAGTTTTTGTCTGCTAGAGTGGCTGCATTTATAAGCGAAAGTCAAAGTGGGTGAATGTGTCCAAATCTCATATTCTAACTTTGCATTTTGTGGTGGAACTGAGCACACAGAATGTGTTATTTCACAAGGGTGAATCTATATTGGGGTTCTCAATGTCAAGGGGTTGGTCATTTGGGTTTATATCAAGTTTGGAGTCGGCACTATCTAGATTAGCTTCTTTGGATCTGCCTACTCTGAGGGCCAATGGAGGTCTCAAAGTTTCAGGTTATGGGCCCACCATCTAGGGTGCCTATGTTTGATGGAACATGCTTCACTTATTGGGCGTTTACAATGGAGGGATTGCTTTTCGAGAAGCACTTATGGGGAATTGTTGCGGGACAAGTGAGATGTCCGCCACCTTGCTTTGGAGGAGCTTACTATGGAGAATCATTTGAGGCTGCCCAGAATATCATCCGGAGTTCAGATGCAACGGAAGGTGAAGGGAAAAACCTTTCCGTGGATGGGGAAATATGGGAGAAGGAAAAAGGGACACCAATGGTGAGGGGAGCTAGGCTCTTAGCTATGGTACCACATGTAGGGATTAAAACTGAAGAAAATGACTGAAAAATATGGGAATACAAAAACACTATAGCAAAACATCTCATACTTAGATATGTGTCTAAGTCGATAGCTATCACTCTTTTAAGTCTAACCAAGTCTTCAGAGATATGGGAAGCACTAAGTCAGATTTTTAAGAGTGAGACTATTCAAAGGCAACAATTAGTAAAACAAGAAATAAAGGCCTATGTTTATAAAGGCGGTAGCATGATAGAGTTTTGCAATGAAATTGCTGCATTATATGTTGAGCTAGCTAGTGTGGGATATGTAGAATCTGAGGAGAGTAAGATTAATACACTACTTATGAAACTCCCAGATGAGTACGAAAACATCATTTGTCGTATGCAGGCATTTGATGGTTTCTCATGGACTTGGAGCTTTACCATGGGGATAATTCTTGTGAGGGAAAGCACTTTGGAGCTTCGTAGGGGAAGTGACAGGGTGAATGCATTTACAGCTGGTGGTGATTGGCGGAAGCGTGATGAGAGGAATGGCGGTGATTGGCGGAAGCGTGATGAGAGGAATGGTGGTGACGAGCGGAAGCGTGATGAGAGGAAGAAAGACAAAGGTAAACCTTATCAAAACTTTGGTGGAAAAAGAGGGAGTGGAAAAGACACGAGAGCTTTGAAAAAGGGGGTTTGCTTCTTTTTTAGGGAACCGGGTCATTATATGGAGGAATGCCCTTGTTTGGAAAAACTTAGAAGTTGGAATGTGGATGAGGAGGAAGAAGGAAAAGAGGAGAAAGAGGATGAAGATATTTTAGAGCTTCTCCGAATTAGTAGTACGGGGAAGAGAGAAAAGCACACAGAAATTCCACGAAAGCAACAGTGTGCTTTTGGAGGTATAAGGGAAGTAAAGAGAGAGGAGATACTTGAGGGAGTTCAAAATATTGAGGATTGTTTCATAGATATTTTGGGAACAGAAAACTCGTCGGAAAGGGAGACTTCAACGGATTCTGGGGAAAGGGGAGAATTAATTCTAGAGGGGTTTTTAAAGGATAGGGGAGAAGAGAAATATTTGACTAAAGGTTTAGGGGAGAAAAAATATTTATTGGGAATTAAAATAGAAAGTGATAGTGGAAAGAATTCCATCGGAGAGAGTGAGGGAAGTTCAGAAAATGGGGTAATTATCATGGATAAAAATATGAGTACGGAAGATGTAGATCTTATGAGGAACTTAGTGGGGACTAGTGTTTTTTGGGAATATTTGGGGGTGGATGGATTTGACATCACTACTTGGTGTGATGTCGCTTTTGAAGATGTGTCTGTAAAAGGGTTATCATCCGGGTATGTGTTGCAGGTTGGGGATGGGGCTGACTGTTGGAAATGCAAAAGGGAAAGTAGATTCTGGTTGGATGAAAAGGGGAGAAGGTGGATAAAATCTTTGATCAGATTTATGAAAAGTGGCATGCAAAATAAAATGTATGATCAACAAGATGAAATTATTTTTGGTCATCTAATACACTTTCTTAAATATAAAAGTATTCGCTTGAAGCTTCATGAAGGAAAAATGAAAAATGAAAGGAAAATATATATATATATATATATATATATATATATATATATATATATATATATATATATATATATTATATTTGTTGTATTTGATGGGAGTTGAAAGTAAGTAGACTAGAAAATAAGGGGAGTGTTGAAATTTAAGTATTTTCTAGGTCTAGAGATTGTAAAATAAAAAGGCAAAACGGGGACACTAACAACCTACCTCTAACTCTTCACTCAAGTCCCCACACTTGTCGCAGTCACTAAAGACTTGAAGAGGAGTTAGATCCATGGCCGCCTAGGCTGTCCAAAGTGGACAGGCAATTCTTAATAGAGTTATCTAAAAGGTGTGACGGACCCAGGATTTGATCCTGGTACTTGCCGTTCGTCAAACTAGCCATTCGCTTTAACCAACAAGTCTAAATACAGTGCTAGAGTACAATAGGTTTGACAGATATTTATATTTGTACACGTAGACTAGTTCGTCTAACGGGAATAGATACGTAATGCATAGATACAGTTTTGTATAGTACGGAGTACGATTTAATGTATTTTATGAAACGGATACTGCGCATTTGTTTCGAACGCGAAACAAATATCGTACGTATATTTTCAGCGGCTACAATTGTA
The DNA here is from genome assembly GCA_037447655.1 of Zygnema cylindricum. NCBI lineage: Eukaryota > Viridiplantae > Streptophyta > Zygnematophyceae > Zygnematales > Zygnemataceae > Zygnema > Zygnema cylindricum. The sequence goes on along the minus strand of JBBHKE010000773.1, from coordinate 232,583 downwards.
TCCGGTTTGATCGGACGGCCACGATAGGCGCGGCGATCACAGATTATGTACTTTTGGCGTTTTTTAGTCATCACCACATCATGTGACACGTGGCGCAACAATGTTGGAATGTGACGACTCCGGAGATTGCGGTAACAAATCCGGCTATGACACGTGTCGACATTTTGGCCATGTTGTAAAATGGCCGTACAAAAAGTACACCGGCACCTGTACTTTTCTGTACGACACACTAATTTGATTGGTGCCGTACTTCAGTAGATAGAGTTTTAGAGAGGGAATAGGACTTAGAAAATTTTGGGTAAGTAGCTGCCTCTCCCAAAGAGCACCTTGTATAAATGGCAAACTTTGGCCAGCCATAACTATTAATTTAACTGACCATTTTTAGTGATTCTTTTTGCTGCAGACTCAGGGAGTCCAGGCTACACAGAGGTGTAGTCGGTCAAAGGTTTTGTTTGCCAGAGTGGCTGCATTTCTAAGGGAAAGTCAAAGTGGGTGATTGTGTCCAAATCTCATATTCTAACTTTGCATTCCGTGGTGGAACTGAGCACACACAAAGTGTTATTTCCCAAGGGTGAATCTATATTGGGGTTCTCACTGTCAAGGGGTTGGTCATTTGGGTTTATATCAAGTTTGGAGTCGGCACTATCTAGATTAGCTTCTTTGGATCTGCCTACTCTGAGGGCAAATGGAGGTCTCAGAGTTTCACTCTTTGGGTTTGCTTCCTCTAGCATGTTTGATTATGGCTTAGCTCTTGCTGGAAGTGCTCCTATTAGCCCTCGTGCTGCACTTGCTCCTCCTGGGACGAATATCCCAGCTGGTGCAAGTGTGACTCCTAGTGGGAGTGGATCACATCCGTTTTTAAATGCCCTTGACCTTCAACACGAAGGGTCGTGATGTCCTCCGGTGGGGGAAGTGCGTCAAGGGCTGCCACCTTGACCATGTGGGGACCTAAAGTCCCGGGAGTCACCTCATGTCCGAGGTTAATGTTTTTCTGTACCCCAAAAATACCTTTGCCCGGGTGACATTTCAAACCCACAACTTGGAGGGCTCAGATGACGATCTAGATATGCTCAGGTGTTCTTCAAAGGTCTTTGAGAATATGATCACATCATCAATATAACACCGCGCACAATCGATTCCTCGGAGTGCTTTGTCAATGGCTCGTTAGAATTTGGCTAGTGCATTCTTCAGCTCAAAAGGCATATAAATCCACTCGGTAAGTCTAGATCCTGCCCAAAATCTCGTTGTTTCCCGGTGTTTCGGTTCCATGGCAATCTGGTGGAATCCCTTTTTCATGTCCAATGTGGAAAAGATGGTGGCCCCAGCAAGAGAGTCGAATATCTCTTCTGGCGTCGGCATTGGATACCGGTCACAAATGGTGGTCGTGTTCAGCATGCGGTAATCCCCACACATTCGGAAATCAACAGTTTTCCCAGATGAGTCTTTCTTAGGAGGGAGAACTGTGGGGGAAGCAAACCTATGGAGTCCGGTACCTTCCCAAACCAATCGGGCGTCAACCAAGGTTCGGACCTTAACTGTGATGAACTTCTTCTCCTTGAAGCTGAGAGGAAACTCTTTCTGCCAAACCGTTGTTGTTTCGTCAATCAAGTCAATCCGAAAGGGTGTTCCTTTGTAGATTCCGATATCTCTGTCTGACCAAGAGAACACTTGTTTGTTCTTGGCCAATAGTTTAGAGAGCCGCGCCTTTTGTTGAGGATCCAACTGCTTCCCTAGGGTTGAATCCATTTTCCCAGGCTTAACATCAGCCCAAGCCTTCGACGGTCTACCCCAGAGGTTAATGTCGAATTCCAATCCTATCGGTGGATCTGCATTTATCCCTCTGGCTAGGACGCTACTGTTGACAACTTCCACTAAGCAGTTGCCTTTTGAGTCGCCGCCCCCCCCACTGGGAAAACCAGTGGTAGTGAAATGTGAATTTTTCTTCTTCTTACACTCCCCCCCACAAGCTTCAAAGTTGCTTGCATCATTAGCAACTGAGGAGCTTGAAGGTCAATAGCCCTTGATTCCGGACTCGAGACTGTAAAGGCAAGGGCATGCTTGAACACCCATGTGATTGAATTCAAATCCATAATTTTCCTAATTAGGCTGCACCTCTGAAGGTCTGAAATACCTGGTCTTGCCGTGGTGCCTTTATGAAATCCCATTGCAACTTCCCATTCTGCAACGGTGTTGTCCAAATTCCCGCCTTAGTGGCAAAAATCATTCCTGTTGCCCCTTTCCAATAAGCGTGACTGTGAGGGAAAGAGACCAATGTCGGGGAGCTTTCCGTGGGAATCCAGGTTTGTTGCACCGAAAGAAAGGGGAGCGGTCGAGTCGCATCACAAGGGTGGCCATCCTATGTTCCCCAAGTATCTACTGCACCGAATTGTTCGGGTCGTTGGTCTGCTTATCCAATAGTTGTCGGAGAACTAAAAGCGGGATCATATTCGTCCAATTGGCCTTGACTCTGTGTGCTCTTCATCCCATCTAGGCGGCGTCAAAAACCAAGGGAGCTCCTAAAATCCGGGTTATCAGATTCTAGTTGTCCACAACCTGTTTCCGTTTATCATCTCTTGGGTGGATATTCTCGAAAACGTACCCCACCGGTGTCTCCTAGAATTGTTGAATCCACGAGATTAATTTGATCATCCGATTAAATTCCCGGCTTCTACGGTCTTTATGCCCTTTGCCTTGTCCCGCTATGAAGTATCCTTGACAAGGCCATCCTGCAATCACCAGATCTATTCTTTCCAAATTGGCTAGATGGGGTTTCAGGATGTTTTCTATATTCTGCGGAAGACTCTGGTGAGCTTTGGAAAAGGCAAACACTGGAAAATGTTGAAGATACAGGGTGTGTATTTGGTGAAGGCGGTGTTTGTTGACAGCCCGTGAATCTGGTGATATCTCCACGGCGGTATATGACTCTACCCGATATGTTGTTTTTATAACAACTTCTAAATCCAAATTGATTCTACAAAACAGAGATAAAATTCGAAGGCTGAGATCTGGGACTGTCAATGACACCACATGTCGGTTGAATTCTTCGTTACCGGACCTGGTTTTGGAAGCATCAGACAGGGTGTAAAGTCTGATCCACTTTGCGCTAGAGTTTCGCCACCAGTAATAATCTACTCTTGTATTCCTCTTCCCACCGCTTGGAAATGGGAATTGCTAGATTTCTTCAGCTATATCTGTGGAACAGCCAAACAGTTTCGTCGGAGATGATGTAGTATACACTGGGTAACAACCAGACATCAAGACATTTGTCTTCCCCCAGTTCCATAAATCCAAAGGAACCACCACTGTGGTTCCTTCAAGATTTCTAGGGTTCCGAATGGTACACTGTTCTTTCCACATGCTCAAACTCATATTTAGTCGGGTCTAAGTAGCCATTCCCAACAGAATGTCGAATTGAGTCATTTCTACCACTAAAAAGGGTAGCTCAATTTTCACTTATTGGCCTGCGTAGTCAGAAAACTCGATTTCCATGGACTTGATAATCCCATTGACGGGCTAACTGTCGCTGCTTACGGTGCTTAAGCAGATATTGCTTGGGTAGATTTTGGGTCGGAGTTCTTTGGGCATTTTCTGCAAAGCGGAGGTGGTGATGAGATTGGGGAGCCCTCCGGTGTCGACCACAGCGTCCTGGTATCCTCCGTACCCGTTAAGCTTAAAGTTTCCTGTTCGGTTCAGTATAAGAGCCACTGATAAGGCTTTGTAGTCCCTATCCACTATAGGGGTTTTCGGATCTGTGGACAAAAAGACTGCGGTTTGCGAAGTGGCCTTGTCGACCCTCCTTTTTCCAGAGTGGATCTCTTCTCCAAATCCAGTATTTCTTCGTGCGGGTTGTGGGAGGATGCTAGAGTCTTTACGTGGGTGAGGGCGTATGGCATAAGGTGCGTGACTAGCATGGCAGCCGGTTTAGAGGAAAGAAAGGTAGCTTTCAGTGAAGATGGGAGTGAATCCGGTTTAAGCTGATCCTTATCCTGTCCTTCTTCCTCGTCATTCTCGGAGCCGAAATCTGGGATTGCCAAAAATTGGGGACTGTCATTTTCCGGGTGTTCTACCATGTATCTCTCAAACCAGTCCTGATTGTCTTTTTTCTCTCGCTCTAGTGACACATTTTCCTGTTGTTGTTTGTCACTCTGGTAGTTCCCAAAACCTGGAGGTAGTTTAAGTTTGATAGGCAGAGAGGGCGGGTGAGTCGCTTTGATCCCGAGGCCAATGTCGTTGTTGAGAATAACCGCTTGAGAAGTAAATGACAAAGGCCCTGTAGCCTTCTGGTTGTGGTCCTGCTGTCCCATTCTCTGCCTGTCTCTTCTTTGCTCCGAGGTGGAATTTCGGAGTTGTCGACGGCTGTCTCCCACCCCAACATTCCAAGCTCTGGACAGAAAGGTTAAGTCATGGTGGGTATTTTGGGGTTCCAAATCCCAGCCCAATAAGTCATCATTATTAGCACCTGCTGTCCTTTGAAGTTCAAGCTCCGCGAGCTTTTGTAACAACTCCTGTTTTAATATCTGGAATCGTTGTGGAGCTGTGAGAGGAGTAGGTCGTGAAGGAGATCCCAGGCAGATGGCAGCCAATTCTGCAGCCATTGTAGCCTGTTGGTGACTCGGCTGCTGGATGATGACTCCGGTGTAAGTCTGGTCAGAGCCATCGGTGCTTGCTCTGGTTCCTCTTGGGTAAGCGGAACTTTGCGTCCCGAAGGATAGAGGAGTTGACGTGGGAGAGGGTTAACGGCTTTTTCTCCTTCGCCTGTGAATAGGGCGAACTACATCATTTCTTTAGAGACCCCATTCTTTCGGAAACATTGCGTTTCTTTATGCCCGATGAAACCACAAGCCTTGAATTTTGTTCCTTTGGAGGTGTATTTGCTTTCGGATTTCATTTGATATTTGGGCGTCATCAAATTTTGGAAGTTTGATTTGTCGCAGCTGGGATTCCAACATTTTGGAGGTTTCTCCTCGGGGAGTCGAATGGTAAGTGTCCTTCGTTACTGGGGTTTTCTCCCTCCCCCTTCCCCATTAAGCCTTTTTGCTGCTTTCGGGTCCTTTCTGCACGTTCTTTCTCCCATTCTTTCAACTTTAAAGCCAGCTCCGGTTTAAGTTTCCGTGTGTAGTGCTTCCGCCCATGCCCTGTTTGTTGACAATTTAGGCAATTGTAAAGAAAAACTCTTTCGTCTGCTCCCATTGCCGGTTTTGACCCACTATCAGCCACTTGCTTCCCTTTATGCTTTCGCAAAGCTTAAAGTACAACCTTTTCCTTCTCACTCAAGGAGGTCTACTCGGCGAATTCTGCAAAATTGGCATGGGCCTTGCTAGTCACGGCCTTCTCGCTTGCCTCACTGTGGACAAAGTGATCGTACAACTTCATCGCCACCAGCAAAATGTCCTTGGCTGAGGGATTAATGTCTTGAATTGCCTATCCGGCAATCCAATTATCCAGAGCAGTCTGCCTTGTTGGCCCGAATGAATTACGGACGGCGATGAAATATTTGGTTGCCATCGCTAGATGATCAATAGTGGACAGCTTTGTCTTCTCATAAAGGTTGGAGAGTCGGTTAAAGAGGGTCTCTGGAGTCTCGTTCTTCGAATATCGAAATTCCGTGAATTTCCTTGATCACAGACTCGTTCTTCTAGGTGTAAAGGAGTCTCCAAATGTTAAGCAGGGAAGTACAAGGGTTGGGATTGGCAACCATGCGAGTTGCTGCCTGGGTTGCCTGGATTGCTTGCAGCTGGTTAACATAGGCACTTCTCTCTATCTATAGTTTCATGTCCTGTGTAAAGGTAGCAGTCACAGGGGTTGCAGCCGTCGCAGCCAAGTCAGCCTCTGCTTGTAAAACTGCAGCATCAAGGGCTAGTTCCGAGATCTTGATGCTAGAAGCCATCAAAAGAGGTTGACGCTCTTTGTAATCCGCCAACGCCCCTCCAAAAAGGTAGTTGACCATCATGGGAAAGAGGGTTGTTTTGAAGTCATTTGGAATGGCTCCTCCCCGGTACTTATTGATTCTGGATTGTGTGAAAGATTTCCACAACAACTCGAAATCCGAAAATGCGATCCCCGAGCTATCTCTTGTAAAGATCCGGATATCCCCCATTTTCTTTTCTTCTTCTGCCGAATTGGTGAAATGAGAAGAGGAACGCCTGGTGGGGCTGACAAAATGAGCTAGCGAGATGACTCCCATATCCTCTTCCTCTGGACCGGAAACGTATCCTCCTCTGGTAGAAGGTGTTGCCCTGAGAGATGTGGATCCCCCTCCCACAGAGGAAGTACCAGCGCCTCAAAATATGGTTGGAGGAAGGATGTTCCCCACTACTTCTCAATATCTAGGAGAGTATTGTCCTTCTCTGAAAACTTGCTCCACCAATGGGATGTGGAGGCGAGGTCGGTTCAAAGGAGGTCCTTGGGGAATGGGTGGTGGCGGAGAAGGGGACGACTGAGGCTTTGAGGAGAAGGTGTCTGTCTCCTGAATGGTTTCTGACTCCTTGGTCGCCTTCGAATGTCTCGGGAGGAGGAGTTCCTGAACTCGAGGATGGGGAACGTCGATGAAGAGGTGAGTAGACGTCGTGTTTGTAGGGTAAGACAAGCGGATCAAGTGACCCACGGATTGCTGCAGCGGGAGAAAAGGATGAAGAGGGAGAGGAGGCGGGAACGTCCCGGGGCTTTGTTGTAAGACCCAGGGAGTGAGAAGATGGAGGATGAGGAGAAGATGTGAGATCGGGGGATACTCCGGGAGATGGTGAAGGGGGTGTTGACGGCCTCAAGGGAATATGAATCCTCTCGTCTTATCATAACTCCACCTAAGCCTCCACGGCGGAAGCAACCTCCACCGAGACAAAGGTAGGCTCTTCCTGGGGAAGAGAAGCAGACTTAGGAGGTAAATCTGCACCCAAACCCTTCATGTTAGGTTAAATGATTTCCCCCTCTTCCCGCAGAAAAGGAGGCTCTCCGCTGGTTTCCTAGGAAGGAATTTCAAGCTGGGTGCTTGCAAGAGGAGAAGTCCCTTGAGCGGGCACTTCAAGATGCGGCTTTGTCCTTGGTGTAAGACGAATCTGCCCGCTGAAAATTCCACTAGATCTACGCCTAACTTCCCGAATAAGTTTCAATTCCTGTTCACATAACTTCCGCCTTTCTACCTCTAAGGCTTCCCAATCTACCGTAACGGGTGCGGCCCCCGCTGTAGCCTTACTCATGGATTTTAGAACTTCCACTAATTCCTGGGCTCTTTCGACTACTCAGGTCAAATATGTTATCCCCATTCCCGCAATCTCGGGGTCATTAGGTCTAATCCTCCACCGTCATTTGGACAAATCATCTCGACCCTTACCCGAAACCTCTGGATCAGTAGGTTCGGATCCTCAAAGCCATCCAGAAGGGCGGACACGAGAGATTGTTGGAGAGGTTTTCTTGGTGGAGGCGAGCATAAGAGTTGGGGAAGTCTCTTCTTTGGAAGAGGTGTGAATCTCCCCTTGCTGTCCCTGTGGTCAAACCTCTTCCCTCTCAATGGATCTCGCGCTTCCCTCTCGCTACCCCTTTCTCCTCTATGACGCCGCGAAGAGGTGCCTCCCCGGGAAGGTATGCTGGCTGAAGTGTCCTGGGAGGAAGATGGAGGAGAACATGAGAATAGGGAGCCCTCTATGACCAGTCCTGCACTGACTGTGAAGACTTGCTCTCCGAAAAACTGCTCAGGATCTCCACCACCCCTCCCACAGGTCTAACCACCCTAACTCGATCTGTCCGAGCCACTCTCTACACCAACTCCTTCACCTTCAGCTCATGGAGGTCGTGAAGGGAAAGGAGTTCCTTACGCCCTAGGCGGCGTGGATCCGTCAAAACCGCAGGGTCAATCTGCATCTCATCCCTGGGTATCTTAGATCTGGTATGAAGCCCGATGAAACTCTGAGACCTCCATAAGTCCTCAGAGTGGACAGCTTCCAAGAAGCCTCTAGGATAACCCAGACCCCTTAGTATTTCAGCAAAAACAACTGCCACCCTGGCAGACAATAACTCTGACCAATTCCACTACAGTAAAGGCAAGACTCCCCTAAGCCGAAAGCAAAAGAATCTCTTAATTTTTTTTATCGAGCAGTAAGTTATGGAGGGTCAAAGTTGACCTTTTGTACAGAAGCTCTTTGGGAGAGAGGGTCCTATCTCCTAATTTTTCTAAGTCCTATCTTGTAGAAATTAAATGTCCATTTAAAGTATTTTATAGGTCTAAATATAAATATAGAAAGAAGCCGAGGCAGTCTACTTCTAACTTATCTCTCCAACTCTCAAACTTGTCGCAGTGACTGTGAAATTGGAGAGGGAGCTAGAGCCATGGCTACCTAGGCTATCCAGAAGTTTACAGGGATTATATATTAGTTAGAGGTTTATTTACTAAAAGGAATGTGCCGGCTACAGGACGGCCGGCGGAGAGCCGGTAGCAGGTAGCCTTAGCAGTTAAATCTTTATCGAGTGTTACGTAATATAGGGTTTGATATTTAATTAAATATTATCAAGTAGGAAAATTCATTTAACTATAACTGTTTACTGGAGACATAGATCCATAATTGTAAAAGTACGGATTGCGGTACGGCTAAGAAACCAATACCGCGCATTTGTTTCTTTAAAGAAAAGAATACCGCACATGTATTTATTACAACTACGATTAAATATGAATTTAATCGGACGGCCGTAATTAACGACAAGATCGCGGAAGAAGATTTCGGCGGTTTGTGGTCATCGCCACATCGGATGACACGTGGCGGAATTATATTGGATCACGGCATCTCCGAGGATTACGGGAGCGAATCTAGACATACCACGTGTCGACATTTAGGCCATGTCGTACAGTGTTCGTACAAAAAGTACACCGGCAGCTGTACTTTTGTGTACAAAACTGCATTCGGATTGGCTTCGTACATCAATAGATAGAGTCTGTGAGAGAGATAGGACTTAGAAAAATTAGGAGATAGGACCCTCTCTCCCAGAGAGCTTTTGTACAAAAGGTCAACTTTGACCCTCCATAACTAACTGCTCAGGGGAGCAATTTCAGAGATTCTTTTTGCTATCGAATCAGCGGAGTCTTTCCTTCACACGGGTGAAGTTCGACAGAGTTATTTTATGCCAGGGTGACAGTTATTTTTGCTGAAACACAAAAAGGGGTCAGGGTTATCCAAGAGGCTTACACAAAGTCGTTTTTATTGACAGTGGGACCGTATTTTATTGAGACAGCTTGAAGTGGGCACACTTCCTTTCTGAGGCGACTAAGCTATCGTTTTTCTTAGAGACTTTAACGAGGGGACTCGTCAATCAATACCTCCCAGTTTCAACTGGAAAACATGTTTTCGAGAGACCCTCTCTCCCAGGATAGAGGATTAAAAAGATTCAGGATAGAGAGAGTGTCTGAGATAGATGACTACATGTCTCGGTTAGTCTTACGTCAAAACATGTGTTTTCATGTCGACGGCCACATGAAAAACATGCTTGTGACATGCTGTACCGGATTTACAGCTGTGCACCATACAGATCTAAGCGAGGGCATTAGGAGCCT
>JBBHKE010000773.1:204453-223038 GCA_037447655.1 Zygnema cylindricum | reverse complement strand
TAGAGGTGCACCAGATGGACATCTAGATAACCTTTTTGCAAGGAGAATTGGAAGAGGAGATCTTTATGCGACAACCCAAAGGATTTGTGGAGGAAGGAGAGGAGAGTAAGGTATGCCGGCTGATTAAATCTCTTTATGGTTTGAAACAGGCGCCTCGACAGTGGAATAAGAAGCTTGATGAGTTTCTTACTGGTCTGGGATATATCCGGATCACCTCAGATTACTCAATATATGTTTTTGAAGATGAGGAAGGTGTTATATTTATTGCAATTTGTGTTGATGATTTGTTTGTTTTAAGTAAATAAATGGAAAAAATTAATAAACTGAAAATCGATCTTAAGAGGAGATTTGAAATGAAGGATATGGGGGAGGCACAATATATTTTGGGAATACAAGTAGAAAGAGACCGAGAAAGAAATATTATAAGATTGAATCAAAAGGAAGCAATATGGAAGATGTTGGAAAAATTTCAGATGGATAAAACTAATAGTTGTACAACTCCAATGGAGTTAAAGAAGGGAAGTGAGGGGAGTGAGGAAGAAGGAGTCATAGTCTTAGACGACGAATTAAGTCTTGAAGAATAGAAGTTCATGCAAACTTTTCCTTACAAGGAAGTAGTGGGAAGCCTAATCTATTTTATGAATTGTACCCGGCCGGATTTAGCTACAGCTGTAGGAGTACTGAGTAGAAGTCTAAATGCTCCCACTAAGAGGAATTAGGAGGCAACTAAGAGAGTTCTTAGATATTTGATAGGAACTAGGGATCTATGGTTGCATTTGGGTGGGGAGAATACTGACATCACTACTTGGAGTGATGCCAGTTATGGTGATGCTCCGATGAGGAGATGTACTTCTGGATATGTATTATATGTGGGTGATGGGGCTTGTTGTTGGAGTAGCAAACAGCAAAAGGTTATTGCTCAGTCCACCATGGAGGCTGAGTATATGGCCTCTTGCTCTGCTGTAAAAGAATTGATGTGGGTGAAGTCTTTGCTTGGTGAGCTTGGTCACCTTAAGAGTGGTGTGCAGAAAATATTTTGTGATAATCAGGCAGCAATCGCTATTTCTGCCAATCCTAAACATCATTTTAAAGCCAAACACATGGACATTAGACTCAACTTTGTTAGAGAGAAAGTAGAAAACAAAATAATCAGTTTAGAGTACCGACCAGATAGTGAGATGGTAGCTGATATGATGACCAAACCTATGCCTTGCCCTAAGCTAATTTTTCTGCAAGGAGAAGTGCGGTCTGAAATTAAAGATTGACTAGAAAATAAGTGGAGTGTAGAAGTTAATGGTCTTTTTTAAGTATTTTCTAGGTCTGAATAGAAATATAGAAAGAAGCCGAGGCAGTCTACCTCTAACTTCTCTCTCCAACTCTCAAACTTGTCGCAGTCACTGAGAAATTGGAGAGGAGGCTAGAGCCATGGCTACCTAGGCTATCCAGAGGTTTCCGAAATATAAATATTAGTTGATTTACCGGAGGTTATTGCAAAAGATGGCAACACCGTGATTGATCAAGATGCTAACGGAGAATAAGTCGTTTGGCATTTCGTTAAGGGCTAAGTTACGATGTCATAATATGGTTTGATTTTTAATCAACTTTACCATTAGGATACTCGTTTAAACTTTTCCGGGACAGATCCAGAATGTAAAGCACGGTTCAGACAGAAAAGAAACGACATCGTTAGAGAAACTTAATTAACGAGCATTATCCGCCACGATTAAAGGAATTTGTCTACAAACATCAACATATTCTGAATGTATTAGGCTGTTTGGTCATCGCCATTGGATGACGCGGCGTAACGTTGGATGTTAATTTGGGACACGCAGAATGGGATACGCATTCGTATCGACTATTAGGCCAGCCGCTCAATGTTTGTTCGGCACAAATCTGGCGGCGGGGGTAAGAGATGCAAGAAAACACGCAGATGGAATGGCAGCGTAGTCATCGTATAACAAATCAAAATATGATGAATACAACATCGTGCATCTATAAGTAAACAAGCTCAATGGTCCCGGTTATTCAGCAATTTAGATAAAAACAGAGAAATACGCACAAAATTAACGCACCGCCAACGCATCCGCGAGAAGGAAGAAAAATTACATGGCGAGGTACGCCATATCATTGTTCCTAATAATCAAATTACTCAAAGTCTACTTCATACAATCAACACATTAAAACATCGGGCATTCCATCCGCACATCTAACATTAAAACACAACAAAATGCGAGTATATTGTAACATATTAGTAAACCGTTCTCTCGCACTAAACGTTAATTTTAACACAAAAATTGTTTTACCAAATATTTGGGGTTTCGGCTAGGATGGGATACAGTCTTCCATTAATGTTGGCGGGTTGTTAATACGATTAGAGGATTTTGCACCGTAGAACTGACTTCACAAATTCCCGTGGTCATGCCGAATTTTCGTACGTCCACGGAGGACATACTCACCCATTTCTCTCAAGTGACGACGCGTGTCCCAAGTGTGAATGAACCTTGAACTCCCAACTTCACTGTCACACTAATTTTGGTAAGTACTGAACCGAATTCAACCAAAAATAACTTAAGTCCTGAACAGCTCTCTCTCCCTCACAGCTGAGGCATAGAGAGGACTAAAGCTTTCTAAAAACAACACAATGTCCGTACAGAAAGTACACCGGAAGTTGTACTTTTGTGTACGGAGGTGTAATTTGATTGGCTCCGTACATCAGTAGATAGAGTCTGTGAGAGAGATAGGACTTAGAAGAATTAGGAGATAGGACCCTCTCTCCCAAAGAGCTTCTGTACAAAAAGGTCAACTTTGACCCTCCATAACTCACTGCTCAGGGGAGCAAATTCAGAGATTCTTTTTGCTATCGACTCAGGGGAGTCTTGCCTTTACAGCGGTGAAGGTGTTCAGAGTTATTGTCTGCCAGGGTGGCAGTTATTCTTGCTGAAACACAAAGGGGTCAGGTTTATCCTAGAGGCTTCTTGGAAGCTCTCCACTCTAAGGACTTATGGAGGTCTCAGAGTTATAGGTGACACTTCAAGCCCGCTGCTTGGAGCCCCCAAAAAACAATCTGTATATGCCCCAAGTGTTCTTTGAATGTCTTGGAGAAGATGATCACATCGTCGATGTAGCATCGGGCGAAGTCATTCCCCGTAGAGCCTCGTCCATGGCCCGTTGGAATTTGGCAGGTGCATTTCTGAGGCCAAATAGCATGTATAGCCATTCATACAGCCCAGATCTTGCCAAAATAGCGGTCCTCTCCTGGTGCTTCGGCTCCATTGCAATCTGGTGAAATCCATTCTTCATATCCAACGTGGAGTAGATGGTGGCCCCAGCAAGAGAGTTAAAGATCTCTTCTGGGGTAGGCATAGGATAACGATCGGAGACTTTCGCTGAGCATCTCTTGGGGTTCCCACACATCCTAAAATCTATCGTTTTTCGGGGTTCTTTCATGGCGAGTACTATGGTGAGGGAGCCATGTAGCCTTGTACTTCCCCCAGCCTCGCTCCACCAAAGTTTTCTCCTTGTAATGAACTTCTCCTCGAACCGAGAGGATACTTTCTACCAAACAGGCTTGCTGCCTGCCGACGTCAACTGTGGGGTCCCATTATGATTCCTCCTACATCCTGTCGATAGCGAACACCGTCCGTTCTCCTCCCATGCTGGAGAGCCGCCTTCGGCCAAGGCCCAGCTTCTCTCTAGAGTCCAATCCATCTTCCCGTTCCACCTGCCGCCAATGTTTCCATGTGGCCTACCCCATGGGGAGATGTCGAATTATAGCTCGACCTGTGGGTCTGTCCCTTTCTAGGTTGTTAAAACGCTGCTGCTGACAGCTTCCCTTAAGCTGCCGTAATCTGAGCCTTCGCTCTCCCTCACTAAGGAAACTCCTGGTTTTAGGGTGCTATCTGAATGAAATTGTGTGAAGTTTTGTTTTCTTTCCTCTCTCCCACCCTCAAGCTGTAGAGTAGCTTGCATGGCCAACAACAGTGGAGCTTGAAGGTATGCTCCCCGTGACGTTGGAGAGTGTAGGCTAGAGAATGCCAGAGGATGTCGCAGTACCCAAGAAATTGCATTCAAATCTGTACTTTGCCCGATTAAACTGCACCTCTTTGAGGCTGAGACCTCGATGCTGCTATGGTTGTTTGTCGGAATCCCATTGCTTGTTCCGGTTCCTCAATGCTTGGTGCTATCCAAGTATTTGCTGTATTGTCAAATATCATCCCAAGTGCGCCTCTCTGGTAAACATGGCTCTTAGGAAAAGATACCAAGGTGGGTAGGGCCTTCCGTGGATATCCGGGTTCATTGCAACTGAAAAAGGGTGTTCTGTCGGCTTTGGTCACTGGAGTGGCCCTGCGCCCTGGTCCGAGAATCTGTTGAACTGTGATGTTGGGATCTGGAACCTGGGTTTTCAACAACTTTTGGAGGATGTGAAGAGGAACCAAGTTGGTCCGATAAGCCCGAACTCGGTGGGCTCTTGATCCGACCTGAGCGGCATCAAAAACTATTGGAGTCCCTAGAACCTTGGTCACTTGGTTCCAGCTGTTGACCACCTTTTTTCTTTTATCATCTGTTGGGTGAACATTTTCCAAGACGTACCCCACTGGCGTGAAACTCTGAGACCTGAATAAGTCCTCAAAGTGGACAGCTTCGAAGAAGCCTCTAGGATAACACTCACCCCTTTGTGTTTCAGCAAAAATAACTGCCACTTTGGCAAACAATAACTCTGACCAACTTCACCCTTGTAAAGGCAAGACTCCCCTGAGTGGATAGTAAAAAGAATCTCTGAATTTGCTCCCCTGAGCAGTAAGTTATGGAGGGTCAAAGTTGACCTTTTGTACAGAAGCTCTCTAGGAGAGAGGGTCCTATCTCCTAATTTTTCTAAGTCCTATCTCTCTCACAGGCTCTATCTACTGATGTACGGAGCCAATTAGATTACTCCTTCATACACAAAAGTACAGCTACCGATGTACTTTCTGTACGAACATTGTACGACATGGCTTAAATGTCGACACGTGGTATATCCGAATTCGCTCCTTTAATCCTCGGAGATGTCGCGATCCAATGCCATTCCGCCACGTGTCATCCGATGTGGCTATGATCAAAAACCGCCGAAATTCTCTTTTGCGATCTCGGCGTTTAATTTTGGCCGTCTGATTAAATTCACATTTAAACGTAGCCGTAATAAATACGTGCGCGGTATTCGTTTCGGTAAAGAAATAAATGCGTCGTATTGGTTTCTTATCCGTACCGTAATCCGTACTTTTACATTACTAGATCTATGTCTCCCGTAAAACTATTTCAGTTAAATAAACTATCCTACATATTAAAGTTTAATTAATTATCAATCCTTATTGTCCCTAACACTATCTCTAAACATAACGGTTAGACCTATCAGCTACCGGCTAATTATCTGCCGGCAGGTTCCAGGATCAAATCCTGGAGGCGGCATATAAATTTTAGTAAATATATTATAAATTATAAATAAACTAATATTTATATCCCGTAAACCTCTGGATAGCCTAGGTAGCCATGGCTCTAGCTTCCTCTCCAATTTCTCAATGACTGCGACAAGTTTCAGAGTGGGAGAGAGAAGTTAGAGGTAGACTGCCTCGGCTTCTTTCTATATTTCTATTCAGAGCTAGAACATACTTAAAAAAGACCATTAATTTTTACACTCCACTTATTTTCTAGTCAATCTTTAATTTCAGACCGCACTTCTCCCTGCAGAAGATTAGCTTAGGGCAAGGCATAGGTTTGGTCATCATATCTGCTACCATCTCATTATTGAAACTCTGAGACCTCCATAAGTCCTCAGAGTAGACAGCTTCCAAGAAGCCTCTAGGATAATCCTGACCCCTTTGTGTTCAAGCAAAAATAACTGCCACTCTGGCAGACAAAAACCCTGACCACCTGCACCCCTGTAAAGGCAAGACTCCCCTGAGTCGGTAGCAAAAAGAATCTCTGAATTTTCTCCCCTGAGCAGTAAGTTATGGAGGGTCAAAGTTGACCTTTTGTACAGAAGCTCTCTGGGAGAGGGGGTCCTATCTTCTAATTTTTCTAAGTCCTATCTCTCTCACAGAGTCTATCTACTGATGTACGGAACCAATCAGAATTGAGTCCCGTATGAAAAAGAACAGCTACCGGTGTACTTTAGGTACGGACATTGTACGACATGGCCAAAATGTCGACACATGTCAAATCCGGATCCGGTGCCATAATCTCCAGAGATTCCACAATCCAACGGAATTTCGCCACGCGTCATCTGATCTGGCGATTGCCACAAACCGCCAAAATCTTCCTCCGCGATCTCGGCGCTAATCCCGGCCGTCCGATTAAATTCGTATTTAATCGTAGCCGTAATAAATACATGCGTAGTATTTGTTTCACTTACGAAACAAATGCGCGGTATTGATTTTTGTCTGTACCGTAATTCGTACATTATATATTACTGGATCTATGTATCCCGTAATTCATTTCAGTTAAATGATTTATCGCACGTATAATCATTTAAATAAATATCAATCTACATGTTACGTAATACTACGGCTAGACTTAACGGCTAAGGCTACCGGCTATTTCCTGTCTGCCGGCCGGTAGGTACAAGGATCAAATCCTGCCGCCGGCACATACCTTTTAAATAAATAAATAAACCCTAATATAAAATTCTCGTAAACCTCAGGATAGCCAAGGTAGCCATGGCTCTAGTTTCCTCTCCAATTTCTCAGTGACTGCGACAAGTTTGAGAGTTGGAGAGAGAAGTTAGAAACTACCTGCCTCGACTTCTATATTTCTTTTCAGACCTAGAAAATACTAATAAAACCATTAGTTTCTACAACTATGTGGTCGGTACTCTAAACTGATTATTTTGTTTTCTACTTTCTCTCTAACAAAGTTGAGTCTAATGTCCATGTGTTTGGCTTTAAAATGATGTTTAGGATTGGCAGAAATAGCGATTGCTGCCTGATTATCACAAAATATTTTCTGCACACCACTCTTAAGGTGACCAAGCTCACCAAGCAAAGACTTGACCCACATCAATTCTTTTACAGCAGAGCAAGAGGCCATATACTCAGCCTCCATGGTGGACTGAGCAATAACTTTTTGTTGTTTGCTACTCCAACAGCAAGCCCAATGACCCACATATAATACATATCCAGAAGTGCATCTCCTCATCGGAGCATCACCATAACTGGCATCACTCCAAGTAGTGATGTCAGTATTCTCCCCACCCAAATGCAACCATAGATCCCTAGTTCCTATCAAATATCTAAGGACTCTCTTAGGTGCCTCCCAATCCTTCTTAGTGGGAGCATTTAAACTTCTACTCAGCACTCCTACAGCTGCAGCTAAATCCGGCCGGGTACAATTCATAAAATAGATTAGACTTCCCACTACTTGCCTGTAAGGAATAGTCTGCATGAACTTCTGTTCATCAGGAGATAATTCCTCGTCTAAGACTATTACTCCTTCTTCCTCACTCCCCTCACTTCCCTTCTTCAACTCCATTGGAGTTGTACAACTATTAGCTTTATCCATTTGAAATTTTTCAAGCATGTTCCCTATTGCTTCCTTTTGAGTCAATCTTATAATTTTTCTTTTACGGTCTCTCTCAACTTGAATTCCCAAAACATATATTGCTTCCCCCATATCCTTTATTTCAAATCTCCCCTTAAGATCGGTTTTCAGTTTATAAATTTTTTCCATTGATTTACTTAAAACAAGCAAATCATCAACATAAATTGCAATAAATATCAAACCTTCCTCATCTTCGAAAACATAGATTGAGTGATCTGAGCTGATCCGAATATATCCCAGACCGGTAAGAAACTCATCAAGCTTCTTATTCCACTGTCGAGGCGCCTGTTTCAAACCATAAAGAGATTTAATCAGCCGGTATACCTTACTTTCCTTTCCTTCCTCCACAAACCCTTCGGGTTGTCGCATGAAGATCTCCTCTTCCAATTCTCCATGCAAAAATGCTGTCTTGATGTCCATCTGATGCACTTCCATGTCGTCCGCCGCTGCTAAACTGAGAAGTATGCGGACGGAGGGAAATCTGACCACCGGGGCAAAGGTTTCCTCGTAGTCAATTCTTTCCTTTTGTGTAAATCCCTTTGCCACTAATATGGCCTTGTAGCGTTCGATTGTGTTTTCTGGGTTCAGTTTTAATTTGAAAACCCACTTACAACCGATTGGTTTTCGGTTAGGTGGATAGTCCACCAGCTCCCAAGTATCGGCTCCCATGATTGAAGCCATCTCCTCATTGATGGATGTCTTCCACCGGTTTCTTTCTGGACAAGTCATCGCCTCTCCATAAGTTTGTGGTTCATCTTGATGAGATAGTTTAGTTACCTTGTTATTAACCTGTTTTTCTTGCAGTCTTTTGCTACTTCTCCTCCCCCCCTCAAAATCTGAGGTCGGAATAGATGGTTCTCGTGGATTTTTTCGAACAAACTTGGCTTCTCCCCTATCCCTTGATTCCGAATCAATTTCCACCACGTCTTCCGCTTCGAGTAGAGTTGTCACTGGAGTTTCCACAGCCGAGTCCTTTTTGGTCTGATTTGTTCCTGCAAGAATGTCATCTTCTCTAAAACGTGGATAGTTAGGAAGCTCAAAGTCATCGGAATTTTCTGACTCAAATGTGATTTTTAGTGACTTTGTATACTTGAAAGGATCCACAGACTTTCCTTCACCCATAACTACTAAATGCTTTACTAAGATTATATCTTCCCTTTTTGGATCATAAACTATATATCCTTTAACATCCTCATCATATCCTAATAAGTATCCCGGTTTTCCTTTAGGATCTAGCTTCCAATTGGACCGATCAGTATCTAGACTGAACACTTGACTGCCGAAAACCTTTAAGTGAGATATGTCTGGTTTCCGGCCTGTCCATCTCTCATAAGGTGTTTGATCTCTTATAGCTGAAGTAAGAACTCTATTCTTGAGGTAATTAGCACAGTTCATTGCTTCTGCCCAAAACCTTTTCCCTATCTTTTTATCTGACAACATACTTCTAGCACTATCACTTAGTGTTCTATTTAACATTTCAGCTACCCCATTCTGTTCAGGGTTTTCTGGAACTGTCTTTTGGTGTTGGACCCCATTTTCCCTCATAAAATTCTCAAACTGGTAAGAAGTATACTCTCCACCATTTTCACTCTTTATTCTCTTGATTGGAGTTTTATGGAGTTTTTCGCTCCATGCTTTATATTGTCTAAAACAATCCTGAGCTCCGGACTTGTTTTTCAAAAAATACACTTGGGAATACCGAGACCAATCATCAGTGATAGTCATCATAAATCTCTTCCCACCCGGTGAGGGCACTTTAGCCGGTCCCCAAATATCTGTGCGTACTAGATCTAGAATTTTTTCTCCCTTATAGGTGGGTGATTTAGGAAAGGGTAATCTGTGTGCTTTACCTTGAGCACATCCACTACAATCACTTATATCATCACTTTCACTGAACTGAATCCCTTCCACCACTCCCATCTTTTTCATCTCTCTTAACTTATCTAGATTCACATGCCCAAGCCTCTTATGCCACATCATAATATCATGAACACCAGCATAATAAAGTTTCTTCTTTTCATTACTTAAAACCAGCCTAAATATCCCATGGCTACCTTTCTCAGCAATGAAATAGACATCATCTTCAAAACTAGCAGTAAAGACTCCTTCCCTAGTGCTAGTAAAAAAACCCTTATCATCTAATACTGATGTAGAGATAAGATTTTTGTTCAGCTCCGGAATAAACAATACATCGGAGAATGTTAATATGGATGTCTTTCCTTCTACTAACACTTTTAGATCTACCGATCCTACAAGAGTAGTGGTGACTATCCTCCCGTCCCCGTACTCTATCTCTACGGTGGGAATCTTTCTTATCTTAGTGAAAAGGTGTCTATCCTTACACATGTGCATGGAGGCACCTGAATCTACAATCCAGCCTGCTTCACCTTTCAATCCACCGTAAGCACATTTATGCCTTCGTGGAATTTCGAACTCATTTTTCGCCTCCAACTCCTCATCCAAAAGGAGCTCATCGTCCTCGTCCTCGGATTTCGCCTCAAGTACGTGTGTGACAAGGGCCTTTTTCTTTCCTCTCGGGGTACCACCGGTCTGCCCCTCCTTTAACCGAAGCTCAGTTTGCTTAGTGCACTCTGCCATATAGTGCCCCGGTTTCTTACAAAAATGACAAAGTCCTTTGGGAGCCCTTGGTTCGAACTCGTCGGACTGTTTTTTCTGCTCCTTACCCCCATAGTTTCCGACCGGTTTTCGGGAATCCCTGTTCCTCCAATCAGTCGCTGTTGCCAAGGCTTGGCCACTCTTTCCTCCCCTTCGGATCTCAATTGTATTTTCTTGAACGAGAATCATCCCTACCACTGAGTTCCATATCCACCTTGAGTCAGGCAAGTCCTACACACGGTAAACTATGTTCACGAACTCATCAGGTAACTTCATCAGTAAACAGCTAACCTTTTCTTTTTCACTAAAATCTTTTCCCGCACTCTGTAGCTCCATGAAGAGTGTAGCAAGCTCATTGCAAAAATCCAACATATTTCCCCCTTTGTATACATACTCCTTAACTTTCTGATCAGGCAACTGTTGTTGCTGAATCGTACCACTTCGGTACATCTCTATGAGAGCCATACAAAGATCGGATGCTCTTTCTACCTGCAAATGAGGACATGCAAGTCCTTAAGTGAGATGGCGTAGGATGAAGTGCTTTGCCGCCATATTGTTGAAGTCCCAGGTTTCAGTATCATTCTCCTCATTCCTCGAAATAGGTTACATGAATTTCGAACCAGTTGCTATTGGTGTGGTCGTCTCCTTCTCCTTTCCTTTGTCCACCACCTCTCCTTCTTTTGTTTCCTCCGTTGAAGGTGGGTCCTCTTTCCTGGTGAATCTGGTTCCTCCCAACCCTGGAGGAATTCCAAGACTTGATGGACGCCCCAACCGTCCACTCACTATCCCCCAAAACCTTTTTTCGCATAGAGCTCCTATCATCATACTTTCCCAATATATGAAGCCAGTTCCATTAAAGATTGGTACCCTAGAGGGTGGGCCCATAACCTGTAACTCTAAGACCTCCATAAGTCCTCAGAGTAGACAGCTTCCAAGAAGCCTCTAGGATAATCCTGACCCCTTTGTTTTCCAGCAAAAATAACTGTTACCCTGGCAGACAAAAACCCTGACCACCTGCACCCCTGTAAAGGCAAGACTCCCCTGAGTCGGTAGCAAAAAGAATCTCTGAATTTGCTCCCCTGAGCAGTAAGTAATGGAGGGTCAAAGTTGACCTTTTGTACAGAAGCTCTCTGGGAGAGGGGGTCCTATCTTCTAATTTTTCTAAGTCCTATCTCTCTCACAGAGTCTATCTACTGATGTACGGAACCAATCAGAATTGAGTTCCGTACGAAAAAGTAAAGCTGCCGGTGTACTTTAGGTACGGACATTGTACGACATGGCCAAAATATCGACACATGTCGAATTCGGATTCGGTGCCATAATCTCCGCAGATTCCACAATCCAACGGAATTTCGCCACGCGTCATCTGATGTGGCGATGGCCACAAACTGTCGAAATCTTCCTCCGCGATCTCGGCGCTAATCCCGGCTGTCCGATTAAATTCGTATTTAATCGTAGCCGTAATAAATACATGCGTGGTATTTGTTTCACTTACGAAACAAATGCGCGGTATTGATTTTTGTCCTTACCGTAATTCGTACATTATATATTACTGGTTTTCAGTATTAAGATCGGTTTTCAGTTTATTAATTTTTTCCATTGATTTACTTAAAACAAGCAAATCATCAACATAAATTGCAATAAATATCAAACCTTCCTCATCTTCGAAAACATAGATTGAGTGATCTGAGCTGATCCGAATATATCCCAGACCGGTAAGAAACTCATCAAGCTTCTTATTCCACTGTCGAGGCGCCTGTTTCAAACCATAAAGAGATTTCATCAGCCGGTATACCTTACTCTCCTCTCCTTCCTCCACAAACCCTTTGGGTTGTCGCATGAAGATCTCCTCTTCGAATTCTCCATCTAAAATGGCTGTCTTGATGTCCATCTGGTGCACTTCCATGTCTTCTGCTGCTGCCAAGCTGAGAAGTATGCGGACGCAGGGAAATCTGACCACCGGGGCAAAGATTTCCTCGTAGTCAATTCCCTTATTTTGTGTAAATCTCTTTGCCACTAATCGGGCCTTGTAGCGCTCGATTGTGTTATCTGGGTTCAATTTTAATTTGAAAACCCACATACAACGGATTGGTTTTCGGTTAGGTGGACAATCCACCAGCTCCCAAGTATCGGGTGCCATAATTGAGGCCATCTCCTCATTGATGGTTGTCTTCCACTGGTTTCTTTCTGGACAAGTCATCGCCTCTCCATAAGTTTGAGGTTCATCTTGATGAGATAGTTTAGTTTCCTTGTTATTAACCTATTTTCTTGCAATTTTTTGCTACTTCTCCTTGTCCCCTCAAAATCTGAGGCCGGAATAGATGGTTCTCGTGGAAACTCGTTTTCTCCCCTATCCCTTGATTCCTAATCAATTTCTACCATGTCTTCCGCTTCGAGTAGAGTTGTCACTAGAGTTTCCACAGCGGAGTCGTTTTCGGTCTGATTTGTACCTGCAAGAATGTCATCTTCTCTAAAACGTGGATAGTTAGGAAGCTCAAAGTCATCAGAATTTTCTGACTCAAATGTGATTTTTAGTGACTTTGTATACTTGAAAGGATTCACAGACTTTCCTTCACCCATAACTACTAAATGCTTTACTAAGATTATATCTTCCCTTTTTGGATCATAAACTATATATCCATTAACATCCTCATCATATCCTAATAAGTATCCTGGTTTTCCTTTAGGATCTAGCTTCCAATTAGATTGATCTGTATCTAGACTGAATACTTGACTGCGGAAAACCTTTAAGTGAGATATGTCTGGTTTCCGGCCTGTCCATCTCTCATAAGGTGTTTGATCTTTTATAGCTGAGTAAGAACTTTATTTTTGAGGTAATTAGCACAGTTCATTGCTTCTGCCCAAAACCTTTTCCCTATCTTTTTATCTGACAACATACTTCTAGCACTATCACTTAGTGTTCTATTTAACCTTTCAGCTACCCTATTCTGTTCCGGGTTTTCTGGAACTGTCTTTTGGTGTTGGACCCCATCTTCCCTCTGAAAATTCTCAAACTGGTAAGAAGTATACTCTTCACCATTGTCACTCCTTATTCTCTTGATTGGAGTTTCATGGAGTTTTTCGCTCAATGCTTTATATTGTCTAAAACAATCTTGAGCTTCGGACTTGTTTTTCAAAAAAAACACTCGGGAATACCGAGACCAATCATCAGTGATAGTCATCATAAATCTCTTCCCACCCGGTGAGGGCACTTTAGCCGGTCCCCAAATATCTGTGTGTACTAAATCTAGAATTTTTCTCCCTTATAGGTGGTTGTTTTAGGAAAGGGTAATCTGTGTGTTTTACCTTGAACACATCCACTATAATCACTTATATTATCATTCTCACTGAACTTAATCCCTTCCACCACTCCCAACTTTTTCATCTTTCTTAACTTGTCTAGATTCACATGCCCAAGCCTCTTATGCCACATCATAATATCATGAACACCAGCATAATAAAGTTTCTTCTTTTCATTACTTAAAACCAGCCTAAATATCCCATGGCTACCTTTCTCAGCAATGAAATAGACATCATCTTCAAAACTAGCAGTAAAGACTCCTTCCCTAGTGCTAGTAAAAAAACCCTTATCATCTAATACGGATGTAGAGATGAGGTTTTTGTTCAGCTCCGGAATAAACAATACATCGGAGAATGTTACTATGGATGTTTTTACTTCTGCTAACACTTTCAAATCTACCGATCCTACAAGAGTAGTGGTGATTATCCTCCCATCCCCGTACTCTATCTCTACGGTGGGAATATTTCTTATCTTAGTGAACAGGTGCCTATCCTTACACATGTGCATGGAGGCACCTGAATCTACAATCCAGCCTGCTTCACCTTTCAATCCACCATAAGCACATTTCTGCCTTCGTGGAATTTTGACCTCGTTTTTCGCCTCCAACTCCTCATCTAAAAGGAGCTCATCGTCCTCGTCCTCGGATTTCGCCTCATGTACCTGTGTCACAAGGGCCTTTTTCTTTCCTCTCGGGGTACCACCGGTCTGCCCCTCCTTTAACCGAAGCTCGGTTAGCTTAGTGCACTCTGCCATGTAGTAACCAAGTTTCTTACAAAAATGACATAAACCTTTGGGAGCCCTTGGTCCGAACTCGTCGGCCTGATTTTTCTGCTCCCTCCCCCCATAGTTTCCGACCGGTTTCTGGGAATCCTTCTTTTTCCAATCGGTCGCAGTTGCCTAGGCTTGGCCACTCTTTCCTCCCCTTCGGATCTCAATCGTATTCTCCCGAACGAGAATCATCCCTACCACTAAGTTCCATATCCATCTTGAGTTTGGTAAGTCATGCACACGGTTGACTATGTTCTCGAACTCATCGGGTAACTTCATTAGTAAACAGTTAACCTTTTCTTTTTCACTAAAATCTTTCCCGCACTCTCTAGCTCTATGAAGAGTGTAGCAAGCTCATTACAAAAATCCCACTTCTTCCCCCCTTTGTATACATACTCCTTAACTTTCTGATCAGCCAATTGTTGTTGCTGAATCGTACCACTTCGTTACATCTCCATGAGAGCCATCCAAAGATCGGATGCCCTTTCTACCTGTAAATGAGGACATGCAATTCCTTGAGTGAGATGGCGTAGGATGAAGTGCTTTGCCGCCATATTGTTGAAGTCCCAAGTTTCAGTATCATTCTCCTCGTTCCTCGGAATAAGTGACATGAATGCCGAACCAGTTGCTATTAGTGTGGTCGTCTTATTCTCCTTTCCTTCGTCCACCACCTCTTCTTCCTTTGTTTCCTCTGTTGATGGTGGGTCCTCTTTCCTGGTGAATCTGCATCCTCCAAACCCTAGAGGGATTCCAAGACTTGATGGACGCCCCAACCGTCCACTCACTATCCCCCAAAACCTTTTTTCGCATAGAGCTCTTATCATCATAATTTCCCTGTATATGAAGCCAGTTCCATTAAAAATTGGTACCCTAGAGGGTGGGCCCATAACCTGAAACTCTGAGACCTCCATAAGTCCTCAGAGTGGACAGCTTCCAAGGAGCCTCTAGGATAACCCTAACCCCTTTGTGTTTTAGCAAGAACAACTGCCACCCTGGCAGATAATAACTCTAACCACCTTCACCCCTTTAAAGGCAAGACTCCATTTAGTCTATATCAAAAAGAAATTCTGAATTTGCTCCCCTGAGCAGTAAGTTATGGAGGGTCAAAGTTGACCTTTTTGTACCGAAGCTCTCTGGGAGAGAGGGTCCTATCTCCTAATTTTTCTAAGTCCTATCTCTCTCACAGACTCTATCTACTGATGTACAGAGCCAATCAAATTTCATCTCTGTACACAAAAATACAGGTGTTGGTGTACTTTATGCATGAACATTTTACGACATGGCCTAATAGTCGACACATGTCATATCCGGATTCGGTGCCGTAATCCCCGAAGATACCTCGATCCAACGCAATTTTGCCACCTGTCATCCGATGTGGCAATGACCATAAATGGCCGAAATCTTATTCCGCGATCTCGACGTTTATTTTGGCTATTCAATCACATTCCCATTTAATTGTAGCTGTAATAAATACCTGCGTGGTATTCGTTTCGCTAAAGAAACAAATGCGCGGTATTCGTTTCTTATCCGTACCGCAAACTGTACTTTTACATTACTAGATCTATGTTTCCTGTAAATAATTTTAGTTAAACGAATAATCCTACGTTGTAAAGTTTAATTAAAATTTCAAACCCTATATTATGTTTCGTTACATCTAGACTTAACAGTTAAGGCTACGGGCTACCGGCAGCTTACTGTCCGTTAGGTACCACGATCAAATCCTGGTGGGAACATATATCCTTTTACTAAATAAACCCTTAACGGTAAAAAAACTAATATATATTTCCCGTAAACCTCTGGATAGCCTAGGTAGCCATGGCTCTAGCTTCCTCTCCAATTTCTCAGTGACTGCGACAAGTTTGAGAGTTAGGAGAGAGAAGTTAGAGGTAGACTGCCTCGGCTTCTTTCTATATTTCTATTTAGACCTAGAAAATACTTTAAAAAACGGACCATTAATTTCTACATCACCCGGGGAAGGGCATTTTTGGGGTGCAGAAAAACATTTATTTGGGTCACGAGGTGACTTCGGGATAGTGGGTCCCCACATGGTTAAGGTGGCAGCCCTTGACGCTTTCCTCCCCCGCAGGACATTTCGACTCTTCAAACTTTCCTAGGCCTTGCAAACTATTACCGAAGGTTTATTCCTGAATTCAGTAGCCACGCTTTGCCATTGAATATATTATTGAGAAAAGACCAAGAATGACAGTGGAAGGAAGAACAACATATTACTTTCTAATTCTTGAAAGATTCCCTTAAGTAGCATCCTGTGCTCCGGATGCCTTATCACCAGCGGCCTTTTCTCCTCTATACAGATTGGAGCAGGTTCTGATTGGGAGCAGTTTCGGCGCAATTTGACGATGCAAAGGCTGAGTATGTAGTGGCCTACGCAAGCCGGAATAATAATAGAGCTGAGGGGAATTACAACAGTTACCATGGGGAATTACTCACCGCGGTGTGGGCCATACAACATTTTCGGCCTTATCTTTATAGAGTTCACTTCACTCTTATCACGGATCACCAGCCCCTCAAATGGATCATGGAGAACAGTAAGTTGACCGGCAAGCTGGCGAGATGGGTTCTCATCTTGCAGGATTATGATTTCAACATCATCCATCGGGCTAGGGAGATTCATGGGAATGCCGACGGACTCAGCAGGAATCCGGACCCTTCCACCCGAGACTCTACCAGGGCGGCGCACGACGAAGACCCAGAGCTCAGCCTGGGACTTATCTGGGCTTCCTCTGCCTTTATTTGGCTGCCTCGGGTCGAAGGAGTACTGTAAACCTTTGCTCCAGATGTAGAGGGGCAGGCTCCCATTAGAGCCGGCCGCAAAGATATTTGGAATGATGCCAATTCGCTCCAGTCTATCCAAAAGGGTTCCCCTCTTCCTCACCTTGCCGGAATTCACTTGTCCCGTGTCCAAAACCGAATGGCGGTGTACGAATGGGACAGAGGCATTCTTCTTCGAAAGTGGGCCAATTGGACGAGAAAAGTGGTTCCTCCTCCGGCAGATCGGGAAACACTCATTGTTCGGCTTCACCAGCAATGCAAGCATTTCGGGCAAAAACGGACCACCTCACTGATCACAAGGTCGTACTGGTGGCATGGGTTGCGGGCCCAGGTCAATCGTGTGGTGCAGACGTGTCTTTCTTGTAACCGGGTTAAAGCTGCTTTTGATAAAAAGGGTGGGAAGGAACTTCACTCCCTCCCCATCCGGGGGATGTTTTATAGATGGTCATAGGATCTGCTGGGACCACTTCCCACTAGCCGGAGGGGAAACCGTTTTGTCCAGGTCATGATCGAGCACTTCTCTAAATGGATCGAATTGGTGGTACTTCCCCGGAAGGAGTCCAAAGCAATCGCGGACGGATTCTTGCAAAGAGTGTTGTCTCAATTCGGAGCACCAGCTGAGGTGCTAACGGATCAGGGGTCCGAGTTTGCCGGTGAATTCTTTAACCTCCTGCAGTAGTGCCTCATAAACCACCGGCTTACCAGCCGAGACCACCCCCAAGTCGAAGGCTTGGCCGAGAGGTGCGTACAGACAGTGAAGCGGTCACTACGGAAATATGTAGTGGAAGAGGATTTGGGGGAATGGGACAGACGGGTGCCCTGGATTGCCATGGGATACAGGTTCAGCCGGCAAGTATCTCTCCACTCCTACAACTCTTGTTTCATTCTCTTCAGCCGACATCCCATCTTACCTGGGGCTGCATCGGCTCAGGCGGTTGTACTTCTTGAGATGGACAACCGGGGGACTGTTGAAAAACTGATTGCCGACAGGGCCAAGGTATTTTACTGGGAAATACCTATGGCTATGGGCAATTTACAGGCTGCTCAGCATAGAGATCAGCTTTGGTATTCCCAACGCCAGAGCGGCAATTATGTTCCTCGTCAACGATGATTCGTGCTCGGGAATTTCGTGTATAGCATGCAACAAAAGAAGGACACTTTGGACATTTCGGCTGGACGAGTAATTTTGAAGGTAGTGGAGGTTTCAAACAAAGGGGTTCTTACTTTGGAAGGGAAAGATGGCGGCAAAATTAAAGAGAATCAGATCTATGTGGCCATTTGCCATCAGCGAGGGTTAAAGGACGAACCCACTTTCCACCTCACTTACTTTGCAGACCCACCATCCTGTTCTTCTACCTGCAATGTGTCTCCCGTACCCGACCTCTTGTTGGTGTGTGAACGTTGTCACCAAGGGTGGCATTACAGCTGCCTACCGCTGAATTGGGAGCCCCGCTCTCAACCCACAAATTCGTGGTTTTGTGGGGACTGCGAATTTGGCGGGAAGAAAACAACGTACGATATGTGCTTTAAGGGCTCGTGCT
>JBBHKE010000773.1:166309-204443 GCA_037447655.1 Zygnema cylindricum | reverse complement strand
GTTCTGTCGCGTTCTCTAAGATTTTCGAAATAAATAGCTTACTACAGTACCGTGTCAGATTTGCGACGCTAATCATGATGCCACGTACTTCCACGATACCAAAAGTACAAAGAACAATAATGTTGGAAAAAAAAAGTACAAAATTTTCATTTTTTTGGTTTTTTGTTTGACCGACCGTAGCTAACCGTTTTTTTTTTTCCTGGTGAGTCAACCGACCGTAACCGCCCGACCCCCAAAATTTGGCAACCGAATCCGTTCCGGATCCGGCGCGGGCGGTCGGTTAACGGTCGGTCACGGTTTCGGTTGACCGTTTGCGACCTCTGGATAGGGTTGCGTATCTAGCGTATCGAGCCGATACGTGACGTTCTGCCTCCCGATGTGTACAACGTACTCCATAAAAAAAAAAATGGACGCTATTCGAGGGTTCGACCTGACGGTAGGCTGGGAGGCGAGAGCGTGCTCAATCCGTAATCACCGTATCTCTCTCTACCCCTTTGGCTACTACGCAGCTAAGGCTATCTTCCACTTTCACAGTGTTTTCGAGTCCAAAACAGGCACTAATAGGTTTCAAAAGGTAAACTGCGCATTGATATCGAAGAAAACAACATTCATTCCTTCGCTACTTTCTTGGCTAAAAATGAGAAAATAACGTAGGCAACAACGTTTAAGGAAGTGGGTCACAACGTCTCCATACACTTGCTTTAGTATTGTAAATTCTACATCTTTATAAACGCTATTGCCTTAATGCTAATAGCGATGGGCAATGTACTGTAACAACGGCACTATAAAACCCTCCCCCTTGTCGCTTATCGTTTACACAATAAGTATCGAGGGCTAAACTGCATCAAGGATAGCAACTGATGCACTTACATATATATAGCTTATAATGTACGCACTGCAAGAACGATATCCTGTCGTCATCGATAATCATAAAGCCCACAAAAACAATACATAAGTGTAAAATGTCATGATGTTTCTTTTCAAAAACTGGTGTGATATACCTTATCAACAATGTCACTGTCACTTTTTTTGAAAGAAATAACGACATTCAAAATAAGAGTATTGTTCATTTTTTTGTCACCGTTCGATATAGTTGCACCCTCTAAACGTCGCGCATCAATATTTTAACACGTGTAATTGCATTCCTTATCACAAAGTGAACTTTTGACAAAAAAAAGGATCAATCATAAGATCCAAAACCATGACGAAATCAGTCGCTAACATGAGTTTGAGCTATAGAAAAATAGGTACAAATCTAGAAAAAATATGCATGTGAAATACATTTTACAACAAGATATAAAACAACTTCATTTATTAATGTTTAACACAAGAATTGTGAAACTAATATTATATTATTTTTTGTGTTGGGGTGATGAAAGTTCACTGGTCTTTCGAGCGCGAATTGTTGTGGCAATTTAATTTGGTGCGTCATCTTTGTTCCTTGTCAAATTTACCTTATTTTGTTGGCGGCTATTAAAGATATAATATAGGAAATTATGCTTTTAGATACAAATAAAAAAATTCAATTTTAAAACTTTTAAACATCTCTATGTCGTGTTGAATCTTCGTAAATTATATAACTGCGCCAATGCGTTTTGACATTTCTCATTGACATCTACTCGTTAGAAAAAATATAGTTATGTTACAAATTACCATTTTGTTCAACTCGTTGTGACAAAAAAATAGAATACGTCTATGGTCTATATGGTGTTGTTGCAAGTGAATCGAAAACTAGATAGTAGTTCGATAAGAGAGCTTACCTTCATAACAACCTAATATCATTCATTTACAAGCTTAAACTTTTTTCTCGGTTAGGAAGCTGCTACAAACTGCAAGCTCAAATGCTTGGGCGGCACCTTTTTCCTTACCCAGGATTTTCGAGCACCTTTCACCCAATACGGACACCGGTGTACGGGGAATGGAGTTCACCAAACCAGACAATATTATTTGATTTCCAAAGTTGAGCTCAACGCACTTTATTTCGCGCCTAACAAAGGCCGGAGTGCAAAGTTAGAGAGCCTCAAAGATGGGAATGATTGCACTATATTGGATGTAATCCGCCCTTGTAGAGGGGGGTACGTTGTGGAAC
The DNA here is from genome assembly GCA_037447655.1 of Zygnema cylindricum. NCBI lineage: Eukaryota > Viridiplantae > Streptophyta > Zygnematophyceae > Zygnematales > Zygnemataceae > Zygnema > Zygnema cylindricum. The sequence goes on along the minus strand of JBBHKE010000773.1, from coordinate 202,354 downwards.
GCCGTACAGACTTTCGGGCTTCTATCCTCATTTGGCTGTTTTGAGTCGGTGGGAATTTGGCTCAAATCGAACTAATTCTTGGTCCGTTAATTACATCAGGTCAAAATTGGACATTTAGCCTCGTTGTCTAGACTTTGTCTTATAATAGCGAAACAGATTTGACTTATAGCCACGGATTTAGCCGCAGTTAGACGTACAACCGTTTACCCTGAGTGTAGTACAACCTTTTTTGTCTTATGTCAGATCGATAACGACTGCTTGCCGCCGATTGACAAATGGCATTGCTTCGACTTTGGAGTTGGCAGTGAACAAACTTTGGTGTACAAGGCACTTGAGGCCAAAGGAGACAGGTTGCTTTTTCAGTACTGTTCTCTTGAGGAAACCTCACTTAATCACAATCAATCTTTCTGTTGGAGAATTGTAGCATTATGTCGTGAACTCTATTGCCATATTTGTTTTGGATTATCTTTTGTGGAAATCGTAGCTCGGGTGGGTGGTTGACACTATCCTCTCTTTAAACGGCTTGGACATTCGCTATTTGAAACTTAGAAGAGTCTCGTCGGATTTGTACGGCAAAACTGAGGGTTGAGGGAGAATCCTATCAGTCTTCGGGGCAATTTGGAGAGGTTTTCTTCTTATAAGTTTGTTTGCGATGCACTCCGGGGTATGTGAGCATGCTTCACCATTTTCATTGATTTCTATATTTATTTCTATTTTATGGGGCAAGGTGATATTGTTTAATCTGAAAGAGGCGATATTTATTGTTTCTATGTTTGTGCGTTGGAATTATTTGCTCACTGTTGTGATAATCCTCACTTTCTGGCCGGAGTTTGGTGGGCCGGATCGGACGACTAGCATTCCCTTTTCATCCTTTGGGTAGTATTAAGGAATGTAACATTTAGTGGGCTTATGGCAAATAAGCACAGTACTGAAAAAGCCTACCTGTCTCTGTAGATTAAAGAGGATAGGTGCTTAGGGCGGAGTACTTTAAAAAAAGGATTCATCTCCTTTGTCCGGTCAGCTATGGGATGAGGAAAAGTTCAAGATAAGGATCTTTCAAGAGTCCGACCGAAAGAACGAAAAGGGAAGAAGCAGTTTCACCGGAGGAAGAGTCTCAAGTGCTCGAGGCATCACTTCCCTTTGCCTCCACTCTAGACATAGAGTTGTTTCTTCACGGAATGATGCGTGAGGCTATTACGGTTGAGACTCCTCCAAAGCAGCCTGTGAAGCCACCCTCTCCTCCACCTCCACCTCTTTCTCTCCCGAGAATTTCCCAACTTTGTCCGAGGCTGCCAAATCTAGGGCCACGAAGAAGGGGGAGAGATCGACCTTTTCTCCTAAATCACGTAGGAAAGGCTTGGCACATAGGGAAGCAGTCCCCGATCACCCTCCCAAAATAGGACGCCATAGAAGATCTAAGGCTCCGATAGCGGAGATGTTCATGGATCGCGAAATCTTGGCAGAACCTAACCTGCCCGGTTGAAAATAAATCTCAGCCCTCTACAATCTCCATGAGTTGAAGGTTAAGAAGGAGTTGGAGCAGCGGGTAGCTTGGTCTGACTGAGCCAGAATCGTACGCCCAGTGGGAGGCGTAGTGGAAATATTGAGCAATTCATCAGAAAAGTGGGTCTTCCACCTCTGTCCGGGAACAACAAGGGATATTGTCAACTTCACACCGACATCCTACCCAATCTTAAGACACCGCAACGAGTGGACTATCCAAGGGGAGGGCAACCTCACGGACCCGGGCCAGGGAAGGGACCAGTAAGTGGGGGTTCCTAGAGCCCAAGAGGGTGCACCGATTTAATCATAGAGACAACAAGGGCAGATTCGCTCCTCGACCGAAAGAAATTTCGTTCTTCTCTTCCTCCTCAGTCTCTTTTAGCTCCATGTCTCCATCAGTGCCGATAGTCCGACCTTCCGAAGGAAGATGGCGTTCGAGACCTACATACCCTGAAGTACCAGGCTTGGGAATTGCAGAACTTTTAGGTGTGGTGAGCAGCACCCCGAAGTTTGTTGATTTCCTACGATCTCAGAGTCGGGCTACGGCGGGGGCTAGACCTGTCACTGTAGACTAAGAGGCTCTTGAAGAGAAACAGAAAAAGGCACTAAAACAGGAATTGCTCCTCCTCCAAGAGGCTAAACAGAGAGCATGAGGGATCCTTAGTGGACAGGTCGATTCCACTCGTAGAACAAGTTCCTCTACGGGAGAGCAACCCCCGGGTCAAGCAACTCCTCCTGCAACACACGCTACGAGGACTTACCCTAGACCTAGACCGGAACCTCCCCTTCAGCGGGAAAGGGGTGGGACAATAGGGCCTAACAAAGAGGGGATAGGTGCAGATCTACTAGGTAACTTCGCAGCTATTGCCACTGAGCATCCTACCTTTGTCTCGATGGCAAGAACTTCCACTATGGAGGCCGTGGTGCAGCTACAACCTGACCAGAGAGCACACATTTCTCTCGGACTGTCCACTCCACCTCCATCTCCACCTCACTCCTCTCTTTCGCCCTCCATTTCTCCCGTTGCCGCTGTCCGTGGGTCCCCGAGACCACCTGTTTTACCCTACAAGTACGACGTCTCCGCCTACTCACCTCCTCACAGACGATCCCCATCTTCCAGCTCTGGAACTACACCTTCCGAAACCTCTAGAAGGCTCCCTAGGAGATAGACACCTTTTCCTAAAAGCCCACAGTCATCTTTGTCCCCGCCACGGCCCATCCCACAAAGATATTTGAATAGGCCTCGCCTCCACATCCCTTCGGTGGCGACGGTCCTAGGAGAAGAAGAATACTCTGCTGGATATTGAGGAGCCAGAGATTCCACACTTTCTTTTTCAGCAAGACCTTCTTCAGTTGGGGGGGCAATCCCAACAGATACACCCGGAGGAGAAAGAGGTTCCGGCATAGAAGGGACAGAACCCAGAGCCATTTCACCGGTCAAGTTTGTCAACCTCACCAGATCAGCCTCTCCACAGTTCACCCACCTTGCCGAGGAGGAAAAAAAAATTGGGGACACAAGGATCTTTACGAGGGACAGCTCGGGGATCGCTTTTTCTGATTTTGAAATGCTGTGGAAATCCTTCACACAGTCCGAAATTAAGAAATACAGGGGAGGGGCCATCCCAGGGGATTTTGAGACCACTCTTTTCCCTATGATGGTAAACTATCTAGCCGGAGGAGCATTGGTTGACTATAAGGAGCGTCAACCCTCTCTAATGACACCTAACATCAAAATCTCAGATTCGGCTCTTGACGCCGCCGCCGACCTGGCTGCCGCCGCAGCAGCCCATGTTACCGCTACTTTCTCTATGGACATGAAATTGCAGGCCCAAGGTAGAGCCTATGTTAACCATCTGCAGGAGGTACAAGTCGTTGAGGCAGCCACCCGGATGGTGGCCAACCCAACCCTTTGCACCGCTCTTCTGGACGCCTGGAGGCTCCTTTACACAAAAAGGAACGAAACACCAATCAAGGAATTCAATGAATTCCGATGTTTAAAGAATGAAACGCCGCAAACGCTGTTTAACCACCTCTCGAGCCTCTGTCAGAAAACCAAGCTGTCTACCATTCACACACCAGCCATGGCCACGAAATATTATGTCGCTGTTCGGAATTCGTTTGGACCAACAGGAGAGGCCGCCCTCGACAATTGGAGTGCCAGTCAGGCAATCCACGACAAAAATCCCACGGCGTAGGAAATCTCATTGGCTGCGATGAAGTTGTATGATCATTTTGTAAACAGTGAGGCCAAAGAAAATGCTGTTATCGGCATAGCTCGAGCCAACTTTGCAGATTTCACGGGGGAATCCTCTCTTAACGAAGAGGAACAAACAAAACTTCAAGCTTTGTGGAAGCTTAACGGGAAACATGAAGTCGAGACCAGATCGTAACATGCAATGCGTGCGGATGAAAAACTTTCCCTGTACAACTGCCTCAACTGCTACTAAAATAGTCACGGGTGGAAACGATGCCCTAGGAAGCTCAACCCGGAACTCGCTATCAAGCAAAAGGAGTTTGAGAAAGAACGAGCAGAAAGAACCCGGAAGCAGCAGGAACGCAAGTAGGGAGGGGGAGGAGGGGACCGCACGCCGCTCACAAAAGAAACTTATAAACATACTCCTCGCTCCAAAACCTCCAAAATGTCTTAATCCCAATGAAGACAAATCAAACTTCCTAAATTTGATGATGCACATATCTCTAATGAGCTAAGAGGGAAGTAAACTACTGAGGGGTCAAAATGTGAGGCTTGTGGGTTCATGGGCCATAAGGAGGGGCAATGTTTTGCGGAATATTGGTGTACCAAAAGAAATGATGCAATATGTATTGTTCACAGGCGAGGGGGAAAAAGTCGTTAATCCCCTGCCATTACAGCTTTTGTATCCCTAAGGACGTCGATCTCCAGATGAACCAGGACCAAGTAACTTGACGTTGGAACACATCATCCAGCAACAAAGCAATCAATTTTCCGCCATGGCAGCAGAATTGGCCGCTCTCCGCTTGGGATCAAGGGCCCGTACTCCTCCACCTCTAACTCGCGCTCAAAAACTGCAGAAACAGAATCAAGAACTGCTACGAAAGCTGGGTGAGCTCGAACAGCAGACCACGATGGGGGGAGATGATGATGACCTCATGGGTTGGGATATGGAGCCTCCAAAGGCTCATCATGCTAGGATATTTCTGTCCGGAGCTTGGAACGTCGGGGTCGAGGACAATTGCAGGCAATTTCGCTCCACCACATCTTCACAGAGAAAGGAAAACCAGTCGATCAAACCAAAGGACCACAACCGCAAAGCCACCGGTCCTTTATCCTTCACACCGCGAGCTGTCCTGCTGAATAGTGACATTGTGTTGGGCCTGTAACCGACCATTCCTCCTCCTCTGGCTCTAAAGAAACTTCCTTCGTGTTCGAGGGTTACCAGAAGCAACAACGAGAAAAGAATGCTTCAGCAACGGAAACATATCAGGAACGGTTCGACCGATACCTGGCTGAAAGACCAACAACCGATCCACCAATTACACCTCCAACAGGGAACTCTGACGCAGAAGAGGAAAAAATAGGGGGGGGGGGGAATAAGGGGTAGGTGGTACCTTCTTTTTCATTTGTTCTCGCATGCATAACTTACACCGGACCGGTCTATAATAAGGCCCTTCCTCATACACTCCGAGGGAAGGGGAGGAACCGAGGAGGGTATTACCCCACCTCCGTGGAAGCATTGGCATTTGGGGTGGGATGCAGGTCCCTCTTGCACATTCTCCTCGGACTGCCTGCCCAACCTCATGGTTCCGGGGCACGCTCGACAAAACGCCAAGGTCCTATGTCCCAATTTATCCTCCGATTAGTGTTTAAGGAACGTGGAAATATTTGTAGTTTCAGCAAAATGGTTGTATCGACAGTGTAAAATCGGCATATAGTTATAACATAGCCGTGCATCGACAAAATATCGGAAAGCTTGAATATACATCGGTATATCGGATGTTGCATTATCCTCCATTTTTGTTTCATAAGTAAAAATATGTATATACAATTAGATAGCCAAATAGGTACAACCGCAATCCAACAACTAACAAATGATTTCATTCTATAGTTCAAAAGTAGGTTAATGTAGGCCCATACAATATGCCTATTGTACGCAAAACATACAATATGACCCTAAGACCCATATTGTATTGGTCGCAAAATGAAAAAAAAAGGTAAAGGGGTTGAGTTGCACATCGTTCGATAGAGAATTAAACGTCATCGGACGGTCGCTGATCAAAGTAGCGATCAAAGTAGCGAACTAAGATCACATGAAAAGCCCATAACACAACTTGCGCCTACCAAAGGCCTACCATAGAACGCCTACTTTTGAACTGTGTTTAATTCATTAAGGGTAACCTTCCATCAGGCGTTCCCAGTAATCGTACGAACACGTTTACTGGGAGTAAAATTTGTAGCACCCTTCCATCAGGTCGTGCCAGTGAATGAGGTGTTAGATTGCGATTGGTACCACGTAGGACCTTTTGAGCCGCCCAGGAATAATCATCATTTCCAAAAGGACAAAATCGCAGCTGCGTATGTGTACGGGCGGACGCCGATTAAAATATCTAGTAGCGTCACGCTAATGTACAATCTGAACGTTCTTACGGTTGTTGTGGCATCAACGGCCACGAAAATCGTTGCAAAATTAAAGTTTGTACAAATGTCCAAGGATGTACCATTTGTACGTGAATCGCTGTATCGCACATTTATGAAGGAGACGTCACAGGATGTCTTACAACCAAGTTTTTTTTGTCGTCGAACATACAACCAAGATTTTTTTGTCGTCGAACAGGCTGGCTTTTATGTCACACGGTACACTCCAATTGCCACATGTAATTTTATTACTTCACGTCTGTCGTGGATCGACTCTGACTTTACAAGTGGACCAAAACACGCGTCCAGTAATCACAAACTCTCCTCCCGAGGACAGTTGGAGGAGACTAGCTACGTACTGGAAACAAGAAGCGTTTGCGTCGAAAATTGAAAATCGGACGGTGGTAGTTCTCTCCAAGAAGTATGGGAATCTCAACGAATTTTTAGTAAACATCTTTTGAAAAAAAAAAAAAAAAAACAGTACGGCCTAGTACGGAACGGTACTTTCTCCAGTAAACAACCCCACTTTTCGCCTGATGGAAGGTTACCCTAAGTGGAGTGTGACCAAAGCACAAGCACTACGATTTTTTATTCGTGGTACACTTTACGACTGAATCAGTAATTCGCAAATCTAACGGCCCAGTAGGGGATTTCGGCATTTTTCAAATCCTAGCCGTACGACAAAATGCGTCGCAGATAAAACAGAATCGGTACTATTTCAAACGCTCCACATAGCCGAATCGCCAAAAATCAGCATTTTTATTTTGGTGCGCTGGCCGATCGGTTTGGCGGTTGAGTCTCCAAAAAAAGAAAAAAAGAAAAAAAAATGAGGAGCCCTCTTCAAGTTGTACTGAACTTCTGACCGCATACGACACACTTCAGCTTTGAATTTCATAACCGTACAAGAAACTCGTACGGAAAGTGCTTCTAGGACCACAAAATGACGCTACAGAGCCGACGCCGCCGCGGAGCCACAAGTATTGTAACGACAAATCACGACCGACATTCGCACACTTGTCTCCAATCGATGATGGGCACGCGCCTCCCTATCTTTTGGACTATCACATGGGACAATAGACCACCGACATTCTAAACCAATCATTATCTACAATTTGATCTGCCATTTCTAAAAAAGAATCCGTACAAAATGAATTGGAAGCGCGTGGGCCGAATCTAGCGCCTTTGCGCTGTCAGACAAACGTTCTGTAAGCGTAGTATTTCGAGAGTCTTCTTAGGCGCTACCGTCCAACAAAGTACGAACGAAAGATTTTCGTTGCTGAGTAGGATTGCTGAAACTCCCCGAGGTCGGCGAAGTTAATGATGCCCCCAGATATGGTATTTTTTATTCTAAGAGAGATTCACGGCAATAGACGCCCGGAATCTGGCACGTGGCAGTTGATCGATGATGTATTATAAGACCACGTCGCTTTCATTAATGCGTATTACACCTAGAGATCCACGCTGGATCCGTAGTCTCTCCGTACAGACGGAAAATGTCACGTAATAATATCCTCGAATAGATTCGCCATTACAAAGTATATTCACATCTATCGTAACGATACTGGCGTTACTTTGCAGGCGGATATGCCACGTGTCGAATCAAGGCTGGGCTATTATTATTATTATTGAGATATTATCGGGTCGTGAAATGATCATTTTGGGCGAAGACCGGTGGTCGTAATTCTGACCATTCACAATTCGCCAACGGAATAGTGCAAATAATATGAAATTTGAAGTGTGGGGAGAAGGAAGCAAATGTGAAATAAGTACACCGCCAATCGCTATTAGCGTTGTGTACGCTAATCCCGTCCCGCTTTTTTATTTTTTAATTCTCAAATAGAATTATCCACACTATTTAAAAAAAAACCCTAATTCCTAATTAGAGTAATCGATTTCTTCCAAAATTTCCAAATTCCCAATTAGCGTAAACCACGCTAATTATTCGTATACGCTAAAGAAACTTCTACGCTAATAGCGATTGGTGGTGTAGTGTTGGGTATCGAAGACCTATTGCCGATATTCGATATTATCGAATTTTAGGTACCCGATAATCGATATATCGAGACCATGTACGGAAAAGCTAAATATCCAGATTTTTTTTTTTTCACACCCCCCCCCCCCCCCCCCCCCCCCGGGGGGGGGGCGGGGGGGGGGGGGGGGGGGGGTCCGTACCATTTTGCGTACGGTTTACCATACTATTCTTGTACGGTACCTGTACGGTATATATACGGACACCCATTTTTTGCGATATATATCGCGATAATTTAAGTTGGTCATATTCAATATATCGAATATCGAAATTATCGCGATATGAAACTACCCGATACCCAACACTATAAATAAGTACCAGTGTTGTGTATCGGGTAATTTCTTATAGCGATACATCTCATATCGATATTGTCGGTAATCAAACGGTGGAGGGTGCCGATATATCGCTTCACGACCAGCAAAAAGTTATCACAATGTATTAGTTGGAGGGAGGACGATTTTTTTTTTCACAATTCATTCCGTACCATAGTACGTAACCACAAAAAAGTACGGACTAAATAAAGAGTTAAAGCTATAAATATCGGCATGATATCTATCAGTAGTTCATTACTATGTATAGAAAATTTATCGCTATGATTTCCTTCTAAATATATCAATCCAATACATCGATTATCGGTAGGTCAAGAAAAGGTACAAATTGGTTATCAACCCATACAACACTAAAAAGTAACACACTATCCATTGTTGTAAGCGCTGATATCACTATTTGGTTGCCACTTTTATTGGTTGGAAATCAAAATGTAATGCTTACAACACGATTGAAAGAAGTGGACCTATGCGCTTTAAGCGGTGTATGTTGTGTATTGTTGAATTTATTGTCGCGATTATTTCGATAACGATATTATTGATTATCGCATATTACTTCAAGGGAAACAAATTCGCTTTCGTCGATATATTGAGAGGGTTGGCATGTCGTTTGTTTAGTGGTTTTCACATTTTGGCTAGTATATTGTATAAAGTTCGTACTAAAATACACTACGGACAAAATACGCAATTATCCGGACAATTGCCAATGAGAATATCGAAACAATTGTGTAGGTAACCCATAATTTGACATTCGATATGTTTTAACGATAAATCAATTATTAATAGGTTAAAAAATGTATCTATCGACCGGCAGAGGGGGGCTTCCAATACACAACATTATAAATAACCTTTTTTTGTTCGAGTTTGGCTCCATTGGTTGAGAAAACGCTTGTTCGGGGATCAAAACCATAATTTTTGAAAATGGCAAATCCATTATACGGCCATTTTGGTTATTTGCAAGTTACTGTGTAGCCGCTACAAACCAAAAAAATAAAAATAAATACAAACATGTGGAATCGACCTCTTATTCAACTTTTTGTTGGAATTAATTGGCTTTATACGACGTATCATTTTCCATTTCGCGACGGCCAAAAACGAACAAAAACTTTGGAGTGGCAACTTTAAGGGGTGTGCCCATATGTCAAAGGAAGGGTTTTTTCTATAGTTTTCCTCTAAAATTCAATATGTAGCGAAAAACCATATAACAAATTTATAGAAACCATAGTAAAATCGATGTTAACTTGAAACTTCGATTGCAATCAATTTTGGCGTCTTCCTCTTTTCGACCCACACCCACGCGATACCAACTTATATTCAAACTTTAACCAAAATTACCTCGAGGGTCGATTTTATTTGAAGTAACACATAAATTGCAAATATCAAAACGTTTACGCACTTTCAAAAAATAGTTTAAACTTTGTACACGAGGCAGAAAACAACTTTTTTTTTTGCCCATCACGCTCAGGTATGGAAGAAGTCTTGCAAGGGTCTTACATTTCCAACTTCACATATGGGTCATTTGTAAAAGTCTACGCCCTAGTCTTCTCTCCTCCTCCCTCACATACTGTCTCTCCCCTTTCTTACTTACTAAAATGAAAAATGACAATATTTGTACAAAATAAAACAGCTCTAAAAAAATATTTTTCTAATTCCTTTGGGCAAACTTTGTTGGATGGTCGAGTGAGAAAAGGCAAAAAAAAAAAAAAAACTGAGCCAAAAAGGAACATTTTGGTACTAATGACGTTGATGTTCCCACAAGTAAGCATGACGTCACAATGCCACAAAAAACTAGTCGTTTATAACCGTCGCTACACATTATATTGTTATCAGTGTTAACATTTTTTCGCCCTCTACATATTTTCTCCGTACACACGTGTTCACTATACTATTGGAGACCGAGGTGAGAATCTCGCTTTTCAAACGAAACCGTTGAAATTTCAATCCGCCAAATGTGCACATATAAAAGTTGGTTTGAGTGGCTAAAAAATGTTAACACTCTAAGCGATTAATGTTGTAGTATTATAATCGTCTACGACCGTCACAAGTTAGATACATGTATAAAAAGTGAAATAGTTAAAAGCAACGATCCCATTTTTGCATATTGGAACGCTTTGAAAAGTAGTACAAATAACCTTCAATAAATAAAAAGCAATAAATGTTTGTTTTTATGTAACATGGGCAAACCCCCTTTGTGTATTTTTTCCCAAAAAACAACGTATGTAATGGAATGACACGTCCGCCAAATCCCCTCGGGTGTGCTAATTGTTTGAGATTTTCATCGTTTGTTTTTTTATGCCATTGCGTTTCTTTCAAAAGGCAAGTTATTTGACCCAACAATAGGTGTTTTAAGAGCCAATGGAACCCAACGCTTGCTTAATTATTTCCAACGTTAAATTTGCTATTTTGACTTTGGTTTTATAAAGTGGTGAGCATATATATATTTTTTAAACATTATAGTTACATTACCTTACACTGTTAATCACTATTAGGGTAGATAAACTGTTAGTGTAAAGGAACAAATAGCGTTATAAACTCTATTTCGTATTCGAGGGCCTAGCGCCCAACATTACACCACCACTAATTTACCCATTTAGCAAGGGTACACATTCCTATGTGTCCACCTGGTCGACGTTTGAAGACGTGAACAGATTCGCACAATTTTCCACCGTATTACTTACTAAAAATCAAATATGAGTCCGCTTTCCCGCTCAGCGCCACTCACTTTCCACTGACAACGCCTCAATCTGACTCTTTATCCGACATTTTTTTTTTGTGAAAAGCAAGTAGTTTTAGTACTGAATGAAACATTTCGTATATCACATTTATCATGAATTAAATGTTATTGACACTACTAATACAGTAAAAATAAGAAAGTCGAGGAAAACATATAGTGCATTTTGAGTTAAAGGGTCTAAATTTAGGGGCGTCGATATAGTGCTATCTACACTAGTAACAATTTAAGATATAGTTTTTGCAAAAATGAGAATAATAATGTCAATTGCCCTATTTATATGAACCTTTAAGGGTGAAAAAGACGGTAAGGGTATGCCCCCATACCAAAGTAAGGGTATTTTTTTGTCTTTTTCCTCAAAAACTTAGCGCCGCACCACCTATGTTACAACTGTACAAATAAACCGAAAAAGTAAAAGTACATTTTGCTTCATCGTGGAACTTAGAATGAACTACATTTTGTCGTCTTCTGTTTTTTGACCCACTGCCACTTTAATATACGTCATCTTCAAAAATTTATTTTAATCACATCGGCGATGTGTTTTAAATCAAAGTATTTTCGTGAAGTGAACAAGAACACATATTCGCACGGGTCGAAATTAAATAATAAAATGAAACGATTTCAAGTGACGAGGAAAATGACACAGTATGTTTTGTTTTGTCCGTTTTCGTCCAGTACAGATTTTTTTTTGCAGGGGTATAAGGATTCCAATGCCATTTCACGTCGACCGGACAGGAGACACAAAGGTAAAGCTCACCGTCTTCAACCAGGAAACGACACCGGCTCCAAGGCGGTACGTCTACAATGTCCCGAAAGACATGCGACGTCACAAGCAGTTCCAAAAAACGAGTGTAGTGTATCGGTTAAAATTTTATCGCAATAACACCGATACCGATAGTTATCGGTTATTGAACGGTCAGAGGTCACGATATATCGGTGAGAGACCAACAAATTCCATATCGGCGATAACTTTTAAAAATCTAGTATGCATACAATAATACTATATAACATGCTGTATTATAATATTTACTTTATATAGCGTGGTAAGCCATACAATGTAACTGTTCCGTATATGTTTAACTAAAATATATTACGAACAACGCATCACATACTTCAATAAATTTAAAATAATACTTTATAGTTATAAAACTATAGTATTGAAATGAATAAATTAAATTACATTGTAAAGTTTTAAATCAAACTTTTTTGAAAAACATACGTATAGACTAACAGATCAAACGAGCACATCTGTCGGACTGTCGCCATTTACTGCAGCCTACTGCCACCATCTTTTGACGATTTAGGGGCCACTCATTTGAGTAAATATTAGTTTTTTATAAAATAGTAAGAATATATATTTATTCATTGCGATTTTTTACCGAAATCGGGGGGAAGGGGGTCCGCAGCGTATCCAAGGAATAACACGTACAGTTGAGTGTACTGGCTGTACATTTATCTGTACGGTGTGTACAGATATCGCCGATAGTTATCAATATTGGTGTTATCGCCGATAATAACCGATAAACACCGGTTATTTATAGGCGAATAACACCGATAGCGATATATCGCACCAATATATGATCGGCTTCCCGAAAAAGACCCATCTATAATCGACAAATCTTTACCGATACACAACACTACAAAAAAATAAAGTACGACAACACAGATTGTAGACGTTGACAACCGTCACAGGTATATACAATCGTCACAAATGTAAGTTACGATTTCGCTCTTACACATAGGGACACTTGAAAACCGTGTACAACGGATCCGCGCTAAAATACAAAGTAAGTTCGCTAAGTTCAAAGTACATGGGGACACACCTTATGAACCACAAATAGTGGGCAAATAATCGTCACCTATGTTGTCAACGTTTTATGGTACACGTCGACAACCTCCGCAAACGTGTTTCGTTTCCACGATACTGAATTGTACAGTGATACTATGTTAGAAATATGTACCTGAGGGACCTGGTTGGTTGACAGAGGAATATAGCCTTTCAACGGTCAACACGCGGCTGAGCCGCTATTCTTGCCGGCGGATAGCCTGCCAACCGCTAGTACGCGGCCAGACCGATAGTCTTTTCGACGGTGCAGCACATGAGCGAAGTCTTTGGCGCAGTGTGCGCCAAGGACTTACCTTGTTGCAGCGGCAGTACGGATTCCGTACAAGTTTAAATAAACCGCGGAATAACGATATACATGGTCAAAGTTACGATATGCATGCGCAAAGTTAAGTAATGTACTACGCGACAAGGAAAAATGACTGTACACCGCCAATAGCTATTAGAGTATATAACGCCAATTCGGTGCCCTTAAAAAAAAAGAAAAACCCGAAATACAATCCATAATTTTATTTTTTCCATTATTATAATTAAGGGTTTTTTTCAATTAGCGTTAATAATGGAAGTACACTGCGATGGAACTAGTGTGGCGTACGGACAGGATATTTTCGTACGAAATGGTACTTTTTTATTTACAAAGGCATAAAAAGACACTTAACATTATTGCGTACACATGTGAAGGTGCAAGGGAAGAAAGAGATGCAAACTCGTCGACAAAATTCACGTTCTCATATGTTCATCCGTCGACCGTGTGAACAGCGCGACGGTGTACAAATTGTCAAATTTTGTACGGATACACATATTAGTGTAGACATCGAAAGGGCGGGTATTCATTATCCAGGACAACCCAAATTACAATTAGGGATTAATTAGTATATATATTTTTTTTCAAAAAAACAGAATTCTCGATTGATGTTAATAACACTAATATTTTTTTTTTCAAAAAAACAGAATTCTCGATTGATGTTAATAACACTAATATTTTTTTTACGCTATTTATTCCTTTACTCTAATAGCGATTGACGGTGTAGTTGGCGGCGACGAGGCTAAAGCACACCGTGAATCGCTGTTAGTGCTAAGAAATTGTTTCTTTGGACGGACAATGTGTGTTGAATGCTATTTGGGTTCAATGACCTAAATCAATAAAAAGAAAAGTTGTAATTAGCATTCACGACATTATTTATGTCCATACTATAGCCGCTAAAATCTTAGTTCACATAGTCGACGTTGACATTTAAGAGTGAAAAGGCGCGCACAATTTTTTTTTTATTACTTCGATATTAAATAATGAGCGCGCTTTGGGGTGTAAACTTCGTTACTTCTAGTGCTGTGTATTGGTAGCCATTTGACGATAACAAATATGACTTTTTTTTTCCAATCAATAATAGATATATTGGCACGGTGAATTGATATCAATGTCATCGAGATAGAAAATCAATATTTCTCAGTTTTTCATAGCGATAATAACGGTTCAACAACTATCGACGATAGTTGTTGTAAAAGAGGTGAACAATGCACCACAACACGTCTCAGTGCACAGCGGACAACACCAAGGATCTTCCCGTAGCAACACCAAGAGCACACAGAACTCACAGACAAGGTTGCGCTTTATTACTTGAAAGAGAGTACAAGGTTGCGCTAGCTGTGTAGGTCTACTTGCGATCCCCATTCACTAGGTATACTTGACTATTTAAATTAACTGCTAGTCAACCTAGTACTATAAAGCTGTACACGTGGACCCTCACGGTCAATCGAGATCTATCCAAAACTTCCTTCTAGAACTTTACAGTTCATTCTACATTCTGCAGCGTTGCTATGCTGCGTTGCTACGTTGCTGCGCTACTAAGTTGCTACGCTACTAAGTTGCTACGCCGCTAAGTTGCTATGCCGCTATGTGAAACTCTGAGACCTCCATTGGCCCTCAGAGTATGCAGATCCAAAAGAAGCTAATATAGATAGTGCCGACTCCAAGTTAATATAAACCCAAGTGACTGACCCCTTGACAGTCACAATCCCAATATAGATTCACCCCTGTGAAATAACACTTTCTGTGTGGTCAGTTTCACCACAGAATGCAAAGTTAGAATATGAGATTTGGACACATTCACCCACTTTGACTTTCCCTTAGAAATGCAGCCACCCTGGCAGACAAAAACTCTGACCGACTACACCCCTGTGTAGCGTGGACTCCCCTGAGTCCGCAGCAAAAAGAATCACTGAAAACGGTCAAGTAAATTGTTAGTTATGGATGGCCAAAGTTTGCCATTTATACAGGGTGCTCTCTGGGAGAGGCAGCTGCCTACCCAAAATTTTATAAGTCCTATTCCCTCTCTAAAACTTTATCTACTGAAGTACGGCACCAATCAAATTACTGTGTCGTACAGAAAATTACAGGTGCCGGTGTACTTTATGTACGACCATTGTACGACATGGCCAAAATGTCGACACGTGTCAAATCAGGATTAGTTCCTGTAATCTCCGAAATTCCCGTAGTCCAATGCTTTCACGCCACGTGTCATCTGTCGTGGCAAATACCGTAAAACGCCAAAAATGCCTTTTTCGTGATCGCGGAGCCTATCGTGGCCGTTCGATCAAAACCGACTATAATCCTAGCCGCTGAAATTCGACGCGCTGTATTTGTTTCGCTATCGAAACAAATGCGCGGTATTTGTTTCGCTATCGAAACAAATGCGCGGTATTTGTTTCGCTATCGAAACAAATGCGCGGTATCCGTTATGTTCCCATACCGTACTTCGTACTAAATCAAACTGTATCTATGTTCTAAGTATCTATTAGCCGTTAAAAGGATTAATCTACATATGACGCTTTATATATTTATCAAACCCTATATATCGTAATATCTGTTGTAGACATAACGGCTAGAGCTAACGGTTAAAGCGGATTGACGGACGGCAGGTACCAGGATCAATTCCTGGGTCCGTCAACTAACTTTTGGTAAGTTTACCTAATTAACCCCCTGTCTTCTCTAGAGAGCCTAGGCAGCCATGGCTCTAGCTCCCTATCCAGCCTTCAGTGACTACAACAAGTGTGGGGGCTTGGAGAGGGGAGTTAGAGGCAGACCGCCTCAGCTCTTTTTCTATCCTAATACAGACCTAGAAAATACTCAAATATCAACACTCCTCTTATTTACTAGTCTATTTTTCTTTCAACTTCCACAAACAAGTAAACAAACACCCCCTCCCCTTTTTCTTTTTCTTTTTCCTTTTTCCTTTTCCTTTCAAAAACTTAAGTATTTAACACAGTGCATTAAATGAACTGAAATAATAATTGCATCACACATTTTATTTAACATCCCACTTTTCATAAATCCGAGCAAAGATGTTATCCACCTCATCACACACAAACCGATTTCCCTCTTGCGATCCAAACAGCCAGCCCCATCTCCAATCTGCAACATACACCCAGATGCTAACCCTTTTACAGGCACATCTTCACAAGTGACGTCACACCAAGTAGTGATGTCAAATCCATCCACCCCCAAATATTCCCAAAAAACACTAGTCCCCACTAAGTTCCTCATAAGATCTACATCTTTCGTACTCATATTTTTATCCATGATAATTACCCCATTTTCTGAACTTCCCTCACTCTCTCCCATGGAATTCTTTCCACTATTACTTTCTAATTTAATTCCCAATAAATATTTCTTCTCTCCCCTATCCTTTGAAACCTCTTCGAGTTTCACTTCTCCCCTTTCCTCGGAATCCGTTGAAGTCTCCCTTTCCGACCAGTTTTCTGGTTCCCTATTATCTATAAAATTATCCTGATTAATTTTATCTTTCCCGTTTTCACTTATGGATCCTAGAACTGACTTTCTCATTTCTAAGTCATACACTCTACACTCCTCGACATCCTCAAGTACCTCCTCTCTCTTTACTTCCCTTATACCTCCAAAAGCACACTGTTGCCTTCGTGCAATTACTGTGTGCTTTTCTTTCTTCCCCATACTACTAATCCGGAGAAGCTCTAAAATATCTTCATCCTCTTTCTCCTCTTCCCCTTCTTCCTCCTCATCCACATTCCAACTTCTAAGTTTTTCCAAACAAGGGCATTCCTCCATATAATGACCCGGTTCCCTACAAAAGAAGCAAGCCCCCTTTTTCAAAGCTCCCCTTTCTTTTCCTCTCCCTCTCTTTCCACCAAAGTTCCGATAAGGTTTACCTTTGTGTTTCTTTCTCTCATCACGCTTCCGCTCGTCACCACCGTTCCCCTCATCACGCTTCTGCCAATCACCACCAACTGAAAATGCATTGACCCTGTCCTTTCCCCTACGAAGCTCCAAAGTGCTTTCCTTCACAAGAAATATCCCCATGGTAAAGCTCCAAGTCCATGAGGAGCCATCCATTGCCTGCATACGACAAATGATGTTTTCATACTCATCTGGGAGTCTCATAAGTAGTGTATTAATCTTACTCTCCTCAGATTCTACATATCCCGCACTAGTAAGCTCAACGTATAACGCAGCAATATCATTGCAAAAATCTATCATGCTACCGCCTTTATAAACGTAGGCATCTATTTCCTGTTTTATTAATTGCTGCCTCTGAATAGTCTCTTCCTTATAAATCTGAATTAGTGCTTCCCATATCTTTGAAGCTTTGGTTAGACTTAAAAGAGTGATAGCTATCGACTTAAACACATATCTAAGTATGAGATGTTTTGCTATAGTGTTTTTGTATTCCCATATTTTAGTGTCATTTCTTCAGTTTTAATCCCTAAATGTGGTACCATAGCTGAGAGCCTAGCTCACCTCACCATAGGTGTCCCTTTTTCCTTCTCCCCTATTTCCCTATCCAAGGAAAGATTTTTCCCTTCACCTTCCGTTACATCTGAGCTCTGGTTGATATTCTGGGCAGCCTCACATGAATCTCCATAGTAAGCTCCTCCAAAGCCAGGTGGCGGACATCTCACTTGTCCCGAAACAATTCCCCATAAGTGTTTCTCAAAAAGCAATCCCGACTTTGTAAACTCCCAATAGGTGAAGTCTGTTCCATCGAACATAGGCACCCTAGATGGTGGGCCCATAACCTGAAACTCTGAGACCTCAATTGGCCCTCATAGTATGCAGATCCAAAAGAAGCTAATCTAGATAGTGCCGACTCCAAGTTAATATAAACCCAAATGACTGACCCCTTGACAGTCACAATCCCAATATAGATTCACCCCTATGAAATAACACTTTCTGTGTGCTCAGTTCCACCACAGAATGCAAAGTTAGAATATGAGATTTGGACACATTCACCCACTTTGACTTTCCCTTATAAATGCACCCACCCTGGCAGACAAAAACTCTGACCAACTACACCCTTGTGTAGCCTGGACTCCCCTGAGTTTGCAGCAAAAAGAATCACTGAAAATGGTCAAGTAAATTGATAGTTATGGCTGGCCAAAGTTTGCCATTTATACAGAGTGCTCTCTGGGAGAGGCAGCTGCCTACCCAAAATTTTATAAGTCCTATTCCCTCTCTAAACCTCTATCTACTGAAGTACGACACCAATCAAATTACTGTGTCGTATAGAAAAGTACAGGTGCCGGTGTACTTTATGTACGACCATTGTACGACATGGCCAAAATGTCGACACGTGTCAAATCAGGATTAGTTCCTGTAATCTCCGAAATTCCCGTAGTCCAATGTTATCACGCCACGTGTCATCTGTCGTGGCAAATACCGTAAAACGCCAAAAATGCCTTTTCCGTGATCGCGGAGCCTATCGTGGCCGTCTGATCAAAACCGGCTATAATCCTAGCCGCTGAAATTCGACGCGCTGTATTTGTTTCGCTATCGAAACAAATGCGCGGTATTTGTTTCGCTATCGAAACAAATGCGCGGTATTTGTTTCGCTATCGAAACAAATGCGCGGTATACGTTCTGTCCCCATACCGTACTTCGTACTAAATCAAACTGTATCTATGTACTAAGTATCTATTAGCCGTTAAACGGATTAATCTACATATGACGCTTTATATATTTATCAAACCCTATATATCGTAATATCTGTTGTAGATATAACTGCTAGAGCTAACGGCTAAAGCGGATTGACGGACGGCAGGTACCAGGATCAATTCCTGGGTCCGTCAACTAACTTTTGATAAGTCTACCTAATTTACCCCCTGTCTTCTCTAGAGAGCCTAGGCAGCCATGGCTCTAGCTCCCTATCCAGCCTTCAGTGACTACAACAAGTGTGGGGGCTTGGAGAGGGGAGTTAGAGGCAGACCGCCTCAGCTCTTTTTCTATCCTAATACAGACCTAGAAAATACTCAAATATCAACACTATGCTGCGCTGGTCTGGAATCCCAGCTGCGCTACTCTGTAATCGCAGCTGCGCTGCTCTGAAATCGCAACTATAGCAGCCTAGCCCTAGCCACTAAGTTCCCAATTCTGTAACGCTGTTATAGTGCCTCCCACTAAGGATTCAGCGTCCCGCTGAACTTTGAGTGACTCAAGGAAACTGCAACTGCCGGAGTATGTCGTAAGTCTCCTCGCGATACTCGTCGAACTCCTGGCGAAGGGCGTCGAGTTGATTTTGGAGCTGTTCACATCGGGTCTCTAGTAACGCGATGTGATGATCTGTTGCTGCCTACCGCCTCCGAGTGATTCGCTCCCGAACCTGATCTTCCCCTTCCTCGGGTACATCCTCAGGTACTTCGGGTCGCGGCAGAATGGCTGTCGATGCAGGCTCCTCTGGTGCCAGAATCCGGGGTTCTTTAGGTTCATCCACTCGAGAAACTTCCTCCGCTTCATCTGCCGGTTCCCACCGAGGTACTTTCCGTAATTTAAAGGACACGTGCTTCCTTGCAGCTCGGGCCCGCTGCAGAGCATTCCTTCGGGCCAGCTTGAGTGCCCGTACCTCAGGGGTGACCTCCGCCCTAGAAATGATGTCGTGGAGGCGGACATCCCACGGGTGATATTGACGGAGTAACCCAGGAACATTGATCCTATACCCGTAGTTGTCTTCTACCACTTCCACGAACGATAAGGCGTGAGGATTCAGCTGCACATAACCTTTATGATTATTTCCCAAGTCTTTTGTCCGCATGAAATTCCACGCTGGGTGTGACGGAACTTCGGCAGGGATACAGATAGGAGCTCCGGGCTTTCCTATACGCCATTCCTCGGGCCACTCCGAGGGGTTCCAATAAAACCTTTTGGCGAAGCTGAAGGCGAGGTCCGGATGCTGGGTGTCGACCGGTAGTGGAAAGAGGTAGTCGGGAATTTCCTCTCCCTGTTCACTTTCCTCCTCCGAATCTCTTTGGTTTCCTCGCAGGAGGAACACATCGTCGCCACTGGGGTATTGTGCCTCTGCCTTCCTCTCCGCGCTTTCAGACGACTGCTCGTGGATCTTGCGCTGCGGTCGACGCTGCGGCGTCCCCTTTCGCAGAGCTTACGTTCCCAAACTGCGATGCTTGCGGTCGTTGCACCGCTATTGGCGCAGCGACTCCGGGTTTCCTTGACAGGGCATCCACCGGGTTCGTCTTGCCTGGCTTATATTATATAACAAGTTCCGGACCGAAGGTCCGAAGAAACGTCATCCAGCGCACTTGTTTCTTGGACAACTTCGGCTGGGTTTGAAGATATTGTAAGGCGTGGTGATCCGTGATAATCGTGATCCGTTTCCCTTGAACGAAACACTTCCAAACCTCCAGCGCATTGATGATAGCTATTGTCTCTTTCTCATGGGTGGCCCAGTTCAGTTGTGCTGCCTTTAGTTTTCGACTGTCGTATGCGATGGGTTGAAGGCTTTTCCCTTGATCTTGCATAGGGATCGCTCCAATAGCCGTATCGTTAGCGTCGGTAATTATCGTCCAAGGTAAATCTGGGTCGGGAACGGCTAACACAGGGGCGGTAACCAATCGCTCCTTTAGTGTGTTAAAGGTTGTCCCTTGTGCCGCTTTCCAATCATAGGGCACGTCATTCTTGAGCAATTCCGTGAGCGGTGCAGCGATTTTTGCGAAACCTTCGACAAAACGTCGATAATAGGAGCATAATCCTAGAAAGCTCTGTAACTCCGTGATATTTACCAGCTGCGGCCACTCCTTAACGGTCTTTGTCTTGTTTGGATCCACTGCTATTCCGTCCCGAGTCACCACATGGCCTAAAAAATCAATCTTCTCCTTGAAGAAGTCACATTTACTTCTTTTTGCGTACAACTTATTTTCCCGAAGGACCTGGAGGACCGTTCGCAAGTGCTTCATATGCTCCTCCTGCGTTTGGCTATACACCAGTATGTCGTCTAGGAAGACGATCACAAACGCGTCCAGATATTGCCGAAAGATGGAATTTCTCCACATCTTCCTTGGCAATTCTAATCTGGTGGTGGCCGCTACGTAAGTCTATTTTCGAAAAATATTTAGCACCTCGAAGTCGATCCAACAATTTGTCGATCCTCGGTAGGGGTTACGCATTCTTCACCGTTAATTTGTTCAGCGCTCGGTAGTCTACACACATACGGAAACCTCCATCTTTCTTGTTCACAAAGAGAACGGGGGCTCCATACGGTGACTTGCTTGGTTCGATTGCCCTGGCTTCGACCAACTCCGCGAGTTGCTTTTTCAGTTCGTCCAATTCGGTGTAGCTCATCTTGTACATCCGATTAGCCGGGGGTACCGCTCCAGGAACAAGCTCTATTCTATGGTCTACTTCGCGCTTCGGAGGTAATCCTTCAGGGAGCTTCGAGGGAAATACATCTGCGTACTCCTCGAGAAGTTTTGTCACGACTTCCGGGGCCTCTTCGGAAGTCTTTCCAATGTCGTCACTTTCTTTGGAGTCGAAGTCGGGGTCCTTCTTCTTCCATTCCTCCGGGATCTCCTCCTTCTTCTCCTCCATTGGTTGGACGACCGCCATACCAATCGTTTCCCCTTTCTTGAGTGCCCTCTTAAGCTGTAAGGCCGAAAGCAAGCGTCCCTCTTCCGCTCCCTTACCAGCCGCTCCCGCTTTTACCTCGAACTCTTCTTCACCTTTCTTCACTCTCATGGCGCCACTTCTCCAATCGATCGTCGGATTCCTTTTTTGCAGCCACGGCTTCCCCAAGATTACCTCGTGGTCCCCAAGAGGTAATACATGAAGCGTGTCGTACCATCGAAATTTCCCAATTCCGACGCGTAGCCTCGGGGTACGATGGGTAATGGATAAGGAACTTCCGTCGGCCAATTGTACCGACTGATTATCATTTAGTACCACAAGAGGAAGTTTCAACCTTTTCACCGTCGCCTCGTTGATGAAGTTCCCTGATGCTCCGGAGTCCACCATGAAGTTAGCTGAACTCATTCCTATTTGACCCCGAAATATCAAAAGGTCTCCCCCTTCACCAGCTAACCTCATGACGGTAAGTTTTCCCTTTTTGGGACTTTTCCGTTTTGGGCACTCTCGAGCCATATGATCGGGAGAACCGCACTGGAAGCATAGTCCATTTTGCCTCCTCCGCTGGATTTCCTCGGGGGATAAGTCATTGGTCTTTGTCTTGGTAGTTTTCTTCTTTCCCCGCAGGACGTTGACCGCTTCCTTATCCTCATTAATTGCGCC
The DNA here is from genome assembly GCA_037447655.1 of Zygnema cylindricum. Taxonomy (NCBI): domain Eukaryota; kingdom Viridiplantae; phylum Streptophyta; class Zygnematophyceae; order Zygnematales; family Zygnemataceae; genus Zygnema; species Zygnema cylindricum. The sequence continues at coordinate 179,769 of JBBHKE010000773.1, read as the reverse complement.
AAGATCCATGGGGGTTGGACCTTCGTCTCGTCGGTGTCCTCCGCTACTGCTCGACCCGTAGTGATACGGTCTCCGGAGGTTAAAGTCGATTGAATCGGTCCGCTCCGCAAACTGGATGATTGTCGAGAGAGGAGGAGTCGTGCTTTCCCGAGCAAGTCATTGTTCCACATCTCTAGGAATAGACGACTTAAGCCCCTTCACGTAGCGATCCACGGCTTCATCCTCCGTCATCGTAGGTATTTGAACTTTGCACTCCAAGAACCGCTGCGTAAACTCCATCACTGAAGTTCGTTGCCTCAATACTGCGATCTTATCTCTCGCCGCCTTCATCGTGTTAACGGGCTGCCAAGTGTCGCGGAGAAGTTAAACGAAGAGCGCCCAGACGGTCGGTAACTCATCGTCCTCTACCAATGTTCTCCACCAAGCCCCCGCTGCCCCTTTAAGAAGACCACCCGCGTAGTGAATCTTCTCACGATCCGACAGGCTAGGAAAATTCTCGAGATAGTTCGCAACGGAGAATAGCCACGAGTCAAGGTTCTTGTGTCTTGCAGGATCAAACTCGTCGGGAAGTCTTAATTTCGGTCTCCGAAAGTCTAGCTCTATGCCTCCATGAGGTCGCTCCCCTAGACGCGACTCCAAGGCTGTGATGGTGTTACTCAGCTGCGCGTTCTGTAATCTCACACTTTCCAACTCCCTGAGAACTTGCGCCAACATTTCTGTAGTGGATACACTGTGTTCATCCATGTTGTCGAGTCACGGGTAAAAGCTTGGATACCAATGTAAAAGAGGTGACAATACACCACAACACGTCACAATGCACAGCGGAAAAAACCAAGGATCTTCCCGTAGCAACAGCAGGAGCGCATAGAACTCACAGACAAGGTTTCGCTTTATTACTTGAAAGGGAGTACAAGGTTGCGCTAGCTGTGTAGGCCTACTTACGGTCCCCATTCACTAGGTCTACTTGACAATTTAAACTAACTGCTTAGTCAACCTAGTACTATACAGCTGTACACGTGGACCTTCACGGTCAATAGGGATCTATCCAAAACTTCCTTCTAGAACTATACAGTTCATTCTACATTCTGCGGCGTTGCTATGCTGCGCTGCTACGCTGCTGCGCTACTAAGTTGCTACGCCGCTAAGTTGCTATGTTGCTATGCTGCGCTGATCTGGAATCACAGCTGCGCTACTCTGTAATCGCAATTGCGCTGCTCTAAAATCGCAACTATAGCAGCCTAGCCCTAGCCACTAAGTACCCAATTCTGTAACCCTGTTACACCTACAAATTTGCTTCCTCCAAACACTAGAGGAATAGCAAGACCGGATGGGCGCTTTACTCGCCCACTCACTATTCCCCAAAATCTTTTCTCACATAGGGTTCCCATCATCATACTCTCCCAGTAGATGAACCCAGTCCCATTGAATATGGGCACCCTAAAGGATGGGCCCATAACCTGCAGCTTTGAGACCTCCATTGGTACTCAGAGTTGGCAGCTTGCTAAAAGCCTTTAGGATAACCTCAGTTTTTTAAGCTTTGTCTGAATATTGATGATACCGTGACAGAATACAAAGTGACCAAACTGTACCTCTTGAAATAGCTGACTCCCTTAAGTCTGCCACAAAAAGAATCCTTGAATTTGCTCCTCAAGTAGTTAATTATCAATGGTCAAAGATGACCTTTTATACACAATTGCTTTGGGAGAGATGCTGCTACCAAAATATTTTCTAAGTCTTGAACCCCTCTCTAATCCCTCTACTACAAAAGTACGGAGCCAATCAATTCAGTGTACAGTACAAAAAGGTACTTGGCCCGGAGTACTTTCTGTACGGCCATTGAACGACATGGCCAAGAATGTGACGCCTACCATTTCCACGTTCACCATGATATATCCCGGAGATGCCGCCATCCAATGTCATGTTGCCATGTGTCACTAGGCGTGGCTGGGACCGCAAATTGCCAAATCGTCAATTCCGCGATGCCGGCTTCTTCCTCCGCCGTCTCGTCGATTAAATGAACTTTCTTGTTCGTACATCTTTAAGTAGCTATCGTACCCTATATATCCCAACACAGGTGCTAGGCTATATGGTAACGAAGCTGGTCTATTCAAACAAACGGTAGGTACCAGGATCAAATCCTGGGTCCGTTAACCTTTTTGGTAAGTTTAACAAAGGATTGCCTTTTGACTCTAAGAGAAGCATAGGCAGCCATGGCTCTAGCTTCTTCTTCAGCCTCCAGTGACTACGACAAGTGTGGGGCTAGAGAGAGAAGTTAGAAGCAGGCGGCTGCCTTTGCTTTTCCTTCCTCATTTTAGACTACTTAACAAACCTAGAAAATACATAAGAAAAGCCTTTTAATTTCAACACGTGCGTGCAAATATCGTGCGAGTGTGCTTACCGCCATCATGTGGCATGACATGGGAGTTAGAGGTAGACTGCCTCTGCCTTTTTCCTATCCTAATACAGACCTAGAAAATACACAAATCTCAACACTCCCCTTATTTTCTAGTCTATTTTCTTTTCATCTCCCACACAAAAAAAAACAACCACCCGCTCCCCTTTTTGTTTTTGTTTTTCTTTTTCTTTTCCTTTCATAAAAATTTAAGAAAATACCCTCATATTTCAATAGGTTTATTAGATGAGCTGAAATAAACATTCCAACTTGCCGACCACTCATTTTATTTAGCATCCCACTTTTCATAAATCCGAGTAAAGATTTTATCCACCTCATCTCTTTTCCATCCACACAAAATCTGATTTCCCTCTTGCAGTTCAAATAGCCAACCCCATCTCCAATCTGCAACACACACCCGGATGCTAACCCTTTTACGGGCACGCCTTCATAAATGGCATCACTCCCATTAGTGATGTCAAATCCAATTACCCCACAAATTTTCCCAAAAAACAAGTGCCCCCACTAAGTTCCTCATAAGATCTATGTCTTCCGTACTCATATTTTTATCCATGATACTCACCCCATTTTGTGAACTTTCCTTACTCTCTCCCATGGAATTCCTTCCACCATCACCTTCTAAGTTTATTCCCAATTAATATTTCTCCTCTCCTAAACCTTTCATTAAATATATCTCTTTTCCCCTATCCTTTAAAACCCCCTCTAGTTTTACTTCTCCCCTTTCCTCGGAATCCGTTGAAGTCTCCCTATCCGACCAATTTTCTGTTTCCAACATCTTTATAAAATTATCCTCATTATTTCTAAATCCCTCAAGTACCTCCCTTCCCTTTACTCCCCTTATACCTCCAAAAGCACACTATTGCTTTCGTGGAATTTCTATGTACTTTTCTCTCTTCTCTATTCTACCGATGTGAAGAAGCTTCAAAATTTCTTCATCCTCTTTTTCCTCTTCCCTTTCTTCCTCTCATTGACATTCCAACTTCTAAGTTCTTCCAAACAAGGGCATTTCTCCATATAATGACCCGGTTCCCTACAAAAGAAGCAAACCCCTTTTTTTTAAGCTCCCTTTACTTTTCCTCTCCCTCTCTTTCCACCAAAGTTCTAATAAGGTTTACCTTTGTCTTTCTTCCTCTCATCACGCTTCCGCTCGTCACCACCGTTCGTCTCATCACGCTTCCGCCAATCACCACCAGCTGTAAATGCATTCACCTTGTCCATTCCCCTCCGAAGCTCGAAAGTGCTTTCCCTCCCAAAAATTATCCCCATGGTAAAGCTCCAAGTCCACGAGGAGCCATCTATTGCCTGCATACGACAAATGATGTTTTTTTCGTACTCATCGAGGAGTTTCATGAGCAGTGTATTAATTTTCCTCTCCTCAGATTCTACATATCCCGCACTAGCAAGCTCAAGATATAGCGCAGCAATATCATTGCAAAACTCTATCATGCTATCGCCTTTACAAACATAGGCATCTATTTCTTGTTTTACTAATTGCTGCCTCTGAACAGTCTCACTCTTATAAATCAGACTTAGTGATTCCCATATCTCTGAAGAATTCGTTAAGTTTATAAGAGTGATAGCTATGGAATTAAACACGTTTCTAAGTATGAGATGATTTGCTATAGTGATTTTGTATTCCCATATATTTTTGTCATTTTCTTCAGTTTTAATCTTTAGAAGTGGAACCATAATCGAGAGCTTAGCTCCCCTCACCATCGATGTTCCTTTTCCATTCTCCCATTTTTCCCCTTCCATGGCAATGATTTTCCCTTCACCTTCCTTTGCATCTAAACTCTGGTTGATTTTCTCGGCAGCCCCAAATGATTCTCCATAGTGAGTTCCTCCAAAGCCCGGTGGAGGACACCTCACTTGTCCCGAAACAATTCCCCATAAGTGCTTCTCGAAAAGCAATCCCTCTATCATAAATCCCCAATAAGTGAAGCTTGTTCCATCAAACATAGGCACCCTAGATGGTGGGCCCATAACCTAAAATTCTATGGGCTCCATTGCCCACGGAATTCGCAGATCCAAAAGAAGCAAATCTAGATAGTGCCGACTCCAAGTTGACATAAACCCAAATGAGTGATCCCTTAACAATCAAAACCCCAATACACCTTCACCCTAGTGAAGAGAAGACCTTCTTTGTGCTCAGTTCCACCATTGATTGCAAAGCTTGAATATATATTTTGGACAATATTCCCCACTTTGACTTTCCCACTGAATAAGTGCCACCCTGGCACGCAAATACTCTAACCGACTACACCCCTGTGTAGGTTGGACTCCCTTGAGTGCGCAGCAAAAAGAATCACTGAATTTGCTCACTCGAGCATTAAGTTATGGTTGGTCAAAGATGACCTTTATAGTTACAAGCTCTTTTAGAGAGAGGATCCTAAATATCACTAAGTCTTAGTCTGCCTACTCACGACTACCTACTACTAAACCCTAGTCCAATAGGAACACTATATAGTACAAGATGGTACGATGGGCGATGTACTTATTGTACGGCCATTGTTCAACATGGTCTACAAGGTGACATTTGCCAAATCGGGAGCTATGGTTCCTCCTCCTATCTTCTCCTATATCAAATAATGTGGCGCCACGTGGCACCACGTGAGGCTATCTCGAAAGGCTGCCGAAATCTTATTGTGGGTGGTGGCTGTAATGGTGGCCGTTTGATCAGTTGTATTTATACGGCTTCGATTCGCTTCAATGCAATAATTGATTAATGCTCGTTTTCGTTAGTCTGCTGCGAATTAGTCCTTAAGATCAATAAATATATATGCGTAAAACGAATCATGTGTATCTATTCGTTAGTGCCTTAGTGGTTAAGGCGTAGGTCTACATACTTATCTGCAGACCTTGGTTCAAATCGGGCTAGAAGGACTATTTTGCTAAAACTAGTAGAATACCTTCTAATTCATTGCATTGGTCCTAGGCTATTAGATAAAGCTAACGGTTATGGGGGATTTGACGGACTGTAGGTACCAGGATCAATTCCTGGGTCCATCAAAACCCTTTTGTTGAATCAACCCTATCTGCTACCTGTCTCTCTAGAAAGCTTAGGGAGCCATGACTCTAGCTCCCTCTCTAGCCTTTAGTGACTAGAACAAGTATGGGAGCTTGGAAAAGGGAGTTAGAGGCAGACTGCGTCTGCCTTTTTCCTATCCTAATATAGACCTAGAAAATACACAAATGTGAACACTCATGTAGTCCTCGCTAACGAACAAACTTTGTTTTGTAGTGAACATTCACTGTACGACTGTATTGTACTGTACGCTACACTTACCGCTATTAGGATTAATGTTTTTTTGCTACTTAATACATCTTTTCTTTGTACACACTTTTCAAGCTATAGATCTGACGGTTGCGATTGGAAGGTAAGACTCTCAGCTTCCGATTGGCGATCTCAAATTGAATATATGACTAGTGTGTATGGAGAAAAAATGTTTTAAGTGGCGAAACAATATTAACACTAAAGGTACTTTGCATGTGCTAAAGTTAGAGTTATTTTCTATCGTTTTCCTCCATAACTGGGAAAAAAACGAGAAAATCCGCAACCGTACCAAAAAATTGAAATTAGTGTCGTACAAGTTGCGACAAGTTAAAACTTTACATGTATTGTGGTTTGTCGTGTAGCGCGACACAGTTTGTCGTTTAGCGCATTTCGACCCACTTTTGCGTCATTTTAGCTCATTTTCAAACTATATATAAATTCACCTCGCGAGGTGATTTAAAATAAAGTTCCATGAGGTGAGTAAAAAGGCAAATGATGTCGCACGTGTCGGGAGTTTTTGACAATTTTTGTGCCCTAAGTACAAAAAAAAACCCACTGCACGTTTCCAACCTATGCGTGACTTTTTTCCGTGCGCTTTTTTCTGTACAAGGGCCATTGAGGGGGTCTCAAACAACGGACGCCATTTCGCAAAAGCGAAGTCCATGAAAGCTCCTCTCTCTTTCTCTAGCTCCCACTATTGGGTCCATCTCACAATTCTTGCAATGAAAAAAGTCAATAATGGTATCAAACAAAAGATCTCTAAAAACGATTTTTTTTTACAATGTTTGATCATATTTTGATGGCAAGTAGAGTGAGAAATACTAAAAAACAAACTTGGGAAACCATGGCGGAAATTTTAGAATTTGTGACGTCAAAGCTGTCATGATTTGAGCGTGACGTCAAAATGACACAAACCCTAAACATCTACAATGTCACAAGTAGCTAGACACCTACAACCGTTGCTACTTTGTAATCGTCATCGATTGTCGCGAGTTTTGCAGTCGTCTACAACCGTCACAAATTACACCCACATCTACATCCGTCACAATCTAAAGCAACGACTTCATTTCTTTATATACCAATACTCTGAAAGTAGTTGGGAGAATCTTCGCTAAAAACAAAGTTACAAGACAGAAGTTTTGGTTTCATGACCCTAATAGCGTTACACGGTGTACTGTAGTTTTCTTGGTCTTCCAATGGCCGAAAACAAAATTGATCTCTCGTGACAATGTAGACGCTTAGTATAGTGACTTTTGTAGACGCCATGCAGTTTTTTGACATTGTAGACGTCATCATTTTGTGACGTCTAGTATTCTACGACATTGTCGACGTCATGCGTATTTGTTACACTGTCGCAACTTGTTCGTCGTGGCTTTATTATCTCGCTATTTTGTCTTTCCTCTATCGACAACCGAGTGACACGTAAAGGAGGTCAAAAGTTTTTTTTTCAAAGCTCTTTCAAATGAGACAAAAGTTGTCGCGTTTCATTCTATGAATAAAGAGTGCGACAAATGACGGCTGTGTAAAGTTTTTGAAAGACCCAGTGGAGGTCCGAGGCCGTTCTATTTTATTTACGTACATGCTTGCAACGGAAAAAAAAATAATAATATCGTGTACTTTCCCTATTACGAAAATGTTTAAATCGTGTGACACGTGCGAATAGGTTTTTTTCATAGTTCAAAACTAAGCGTTCCACTTGCAAGATTCACACTAGAAACAAATGGTGAATGAGATGAAGAAACGAATGTCCTTTTTTTTTGTTTGGACTTGAATTGCTCTTGACATCATCTGACGTCAACAAAAACGTCGTGATGTGATTCATGTTGCCGTACGATTAAGCGCCGAATGACTCAAATCCGTCCGTACCAAACCATCGTTTTTCATACGTATAATAACATATATTTTTTCCACGGTGACCGGCCGAGACATCCAAACAAAAAGGGACGGTTAAAAAAAAAAACCAACAAACAAACATCACCCGAAAAAAAAAAGTGGGGAAAAAAACAAACAAAAACAACTTGTAAAATCCTGCTTAAACCAAACTTCTTTCTTACATTTTACTTTCTCCTCTTTTTGATTTTTTGCCCTCTTTTAACACTAAACATTAAACTATCCTTTCTTCACCATTTTTTCCCCCCATTCATTCACTTTCTCTCCCTCCCAAACTGCCCTCCCACCTTCCCAATTTGCCCTCCCACCTTCCCAAACTGCCCTCCCTCCATCCCTTACTCCTTCCCTCTCTCTCTCCCTCCCTTCCTCTCTCAACATCCCTCTTCTCTCTCACCCTCCATCTCCCTCCTCCCATACCTCCCTCTCTCACAATCTGCCCACCCTCCCTCTTTTTATCCCTCCCTCCCTCCCTCCCTCCCTCCCACTATCCCTCCCTCCCTAACTCCCTCACTCATTCCCTCCTTTTATCCCTCGCCTCCCTCTCTCCCTACCTCTCCCTCCCCCTCCCTCCATCCCTCCCTCCCTCTCAATCTACTCTCCCTCCCTCCCATTCTGCCCTCCCTCCCTCCTAATCTGCCTTCCCATCCCTATCTCTCTCTTTCCCTCCTCTCTCTCACCCTCCTCCCCTCCCTCCCTCCCATCCTCCCTCCCTCTCACTCTCCCTTCCTCCTCGCTCTCACCCTCCTCCCCTCCCTCCTTCCCATCCTCCCTCCCTCTCTCTCTCCCTCCCTCTCTCTCACCCTACCTCCTGCTCCCTCCCTCTCTCCCCCCTCTCTCTCCTTCTCTGTCCCTCTCTCCCCCATCTCCCCCTCTCTCCCCCTCTCTAACCCTCTCCCCCTCTCTCCCTCTATCTCCCTCTCTCTCCCTCCCTCTCCCTCTCCCTCCCTCTCTCTCCCTCCCTCTCCCTCTCCCTCCCTCTCCCTCCCTCTCTCCCCCCTCCCTCCCTCTTCCTCTCTCTCCCTCTCTCTCCCTCTCTCTCCCCCTTTATCGCTCTCCCTCTTCCCTTTCCCGCCCTCACTCCCCCCCTCTCCCTCTCCCTCCCTCCCTCCCTCTCTCCCTTGCTAAGAAGAGGAGTTGATCAATATTTCGTAAAAAAAGGCAAATATCTCTCTCTCTCTCCCTATATGCCTATATCTCTTTATATCTCCTTCTCTCCCTCCTTTCCCTCTTTTTGACTCCTCTTCCTCTTTATGTTTACCTGTTATTGTTGTTGTACTACCATTCTCGCCTAAAAGTTGTATCCTAGTTTTTTTTTCCATCGTTCTTTTTTTTTCTCTCTTCTCCCATTTCCTCATACTTATTTTTTTTTGTTGCGTTTATTCTTTTTCTCCTGAACCTTGATTTATATTCCATGTTTTGACGTTATGTGTGACATCAGTCCCATTGAGTGGAAAGCGGGCGCCTCTTTGCGCATTGTAGAGAAGAAGGTACCCAGTGAGTCATATTTTTTTTCTTTATTTAGTTATTCATATGTAAATATATATCTTTTACTTATTTCGAAATTGTTTTTTATTCTTCACAAAAATCTTGTTTAGGCTAATTATTAAGTCTTATTTGTTGTGATCAATATCCTAGTTGCTTGTTATTTTGAGTTGTTACATGTTTACTTTGCAAATTGTATTTTGATTGTTATGTTAATTTATGATTGTTAGTATTGTTTAATTTTTGTTAAATGATATCCGCGGAAAACTCTTGTTTTCTACAAATATTCTAAAGAAAATAAAATCAAAAATAGAGGAGATGAGAATGTGTTTCATTCAACTAGTTCTCGTTAATTCAGATATAAGTTCCCTTTTTTTAGATTATAATGGTCTCTCCCTCCTCCTTTTCTCCCTCCCTCCAAATCTGTCCACACGCCCACCCTCCCTCCCCCCTACTCCCTCTCTCTCTCCCTCTTTCTCTTTCCCTCTCACCATCCAGCTCTGTCTCTCTCCATTCTACCCCCCCACTCTCCCTCAATCCCTCCCAAACTACTCTCCCACCCAAACTACTCTCCCTCCCTCCCTCTCTCTCTCCCTCCCTCCTTATCTCTCTCCCTCCTTTTGTCCCTCCCTCTCTCCCTCTATTCCTCCCTCCCGATTTGTCCTCCCTCCCACCCTCCCTCTTTCCACCCTATCAATTTACCCCCCACCCTCCCACCCTCCCTCACTCCCTGCCTATATGCCCTCCCTCCCACCCTCCCTCCTTCCCTCCCTCCCTCCCTCCCTCCCTCCCTTCATCCCAAACTCACCTCTCTCCCTCATAATCTGCTCACCCATCCTCGCAATCTGCCCTCCCTCACACTCTTTTTCGGTCCCTCCCTCCTTCCCTCCCTCCAACCTGCCCTCCTTCCCACCCTATCTGCCCTCCCTCCTTCCCAATCTGCCCTCCCTCCCTCCTTACCTTCTCTCACTCTCTCTCTCCCTCCCTCCCTCCCTCCCTCTCTCACTCTCTCTCTCCCCCTCCTTCCCTCCCTCCCTCCCTCTATCCCACCCTTTCTCTCATTCCCTCCCTTATTGCCCACCTTCTCTCCACTCCCTTCCTCACTCACTTTCTCCTTCCCTCTTTCTTTATCACCCTCCCTTATCAGTGATTTGAAAGTTGAATTATAAAAGTCTAAAGTAAAGAGATGGAGTACCACGTAAGCAATCCGCCAACAGCTAGTCAATTAACACAAGTATTAACCACAGACGATGTTCTAAGGAAAGAGGACTCGGATGGTGACCGTTGGTCAAAAGAAGAATTAGAGGTCCTTTTGGTCAGTTGGGGCAAATTCCAACAAGAGCCCGGAAGAGACTGCAACAGAACACTGGGACAAAATAGCGATTAGCGTGAATAAGGTGCCAGGTAGCAAAACTAGGACGTTAGTCTCGTGTAAACAAAAGGTAAATGATCAAAGGAAGAAGTATAGAGCACAATAGCGATTAGCGTGAATAAGGTGCCAGGTAGCAAAACTAGGACGTTAGTCTCGTGTAAACAAAAGGTAAATGATCAAAGGAAGAAGTATAGAGCACAAGTGACGCACGAACAACAAACGGGAGAAAGTCCTGCATGGTTTTATTTTAATATATTGGAACCAATTTTACAAAGGAGGTTTAACACAACGGGATTGAAAAGGGGAAGAATGGAGTTCGGAGAAGTTCGAGAGTTGGGTGAGAAAAGTGGAAAAGAAAAGGGGAAGAAAAACAATGAGGTAGATGAGAGAATTGAAAAATCAAATAAATATACAGGAGGGGGAAGACTAAACACGAGATAGAGGAAAATAGTGAGGTAGAGAAAAGTAAAGGAAAATAAAGATTCAATAGTACAGGTGCGTCGAATAAGGGTGGTGAGATAGGGAGCATGTATACTCATCCTATAATAGCGGATGATTGGTGTCCTAACAAAAGGAGTGAGGAAGAGGAGACAGATGAAATTGAGGAAATGTTTAAGGGGGCTTGCAATCAAGAGGATGATGTATTACCTCGTGTGATTGGCTCACCCACGAGCTCTTAATTCTCACGTCAACCAAAAAGGCAAGCTATGGGAAGGCAACCGGCTAGTTGGCAGTTCAATGCGAACTCTAAAAAAATACCCAGGATTTTTGAACAAAAATTAGGAGAGTGGATGATTATGAGGGAGGTATAAAACAAGACGAAGGGGAAGAACAACTCAATGAAATAGTCGGGAAAATCACGGGGATCATTAAGGGAGTGGAGCAAAGTAATAAAGAATATATTTTATAGGAGAGCGATGCCAAAAAAGCACAAAATGACATACCAGCCAAAAAAACATAAAATGACATAGCAGAGCAGAGACTCGCATTTGAGATTAGATGCAGGGAGAAGGATGATGAAGAGAAAAAGGCAAAAGAAAAGAAAAAGAATGAAAGAGAAGATCGTTTGTTGGCAATTCGGGAACTGGAGGCACAAACTGAGGCGATGAAGGCCAAAAATGAGGCAAAGAAATTAAGGCTATAATGCTTTAAACATGGTGTTCATATTTAAAGATAAAAATGATGGAGATATGTTTTTGTACGCTTACAAATGTTTAACACACAAAAATTATTATAAACAACAACAGATAAAACAACTTATTATTTTTGATGAAAAAAATGATAGAATCGAATGAAATGGGTGTCAAATGAAATGGGTGTCCAATGGAATGGGAATCTACTAAAATGTGCGTTATCCTAACGAATACGCGTTGTTGAAATGCAGGGATCAAAAAGAGGAAGGCGAGCAATTCAGGATCGGATATCAAACGAGCAACAGATGTAATATATTGAAAAACAGTCACTATATGTGTATATTAGCGTACTAATATATGAACAATGAAAGAAAGATACGATATCTAGGATACAAAGAACCAGCCAAGCAAATACATTAATAAAGCTAGTTTTTTGTTGAATTTGTTTTGTATAGTTTTTTGTTGGATTTGTTTCGTAATCTAATATAGATGATTGATCAACGATTGATCTAAAATGAGTTCTACGTTGCTCTTTATCTAAGACATATATGAGTGGTCACTTGTGTGTTTGTATATCCCTAGAGGGTCGTCTCACTTTTTGAAACTTCAACGATGTAATCAAACGGGTTGAAAACACATTGCGTTAAAATGAGGAAATAAAGTTATTTGTTTATGGTTTGTCCGGAGCATGTTGATAGTTGCTTCGTGTAGAAACATACAAATGTGTGCATCTATTATTATATTGATATTTTAATATTCTATGTAGATAATTATATGGTATGGAGTTGGCAATTGTTTGTTAATTGTAACCAAACTTTTGCATGCCCAGTTAAGTACAAAATACCCATGTATTAATTAAATGCATTATAATAATAAAAATTAACGATTTTTTCAAGATAACTCCGAATAAAAACAACACGAAACAACAAGGGACAAACAGTGCATGACAAAGGAATAATGAGACAATATAAAATCCGTTAAAAATATAATTAAATGTCGCTGAATAAATAAAGCAAGCAAGTTAACCCTCAAAAGTTTCTTTCCATTTTTTTTTTTGGTAATATTCAAATGTTTCCAATTGTGAAATAAAAAATCAAATTTTCAAATCGTAGCAGTTGGAGGAATATCATTCATTCACTTCATCATTTTCGGCCACAACATTATCGTCGTTACAAAATTGACGAAATAACGCATCTCTCGCCGTGTTCCTTCCACCTCGAGAAAGTGGTCTCACACCATTTTGTGCATTCGGCATCCGAAATTGCCTCCACCGTGCAGGTAATGGCTCTCCATTGGGAATGATGAAGTTGTATAAAACACAACAAGCCACATCAACAGTTGGAACCATTTCCTCATTAACCGCTATGCGCCTCAATATTTCGAACCGCCGTTTCAAAACGTCGAACGCCATTTCTATATGAACCCGCCCAATTGATAATGCTTTATCAAAAGCATTTTTCCCTATATCTCTACTAGCTCTTGCTCTATAATCTTTGATCAAAAAATTGGATAATGGATACGCGGCATCCCCAATGATCACCCGCCGAACTGTAGTGCCACAACTTTCCTCGAACGACTCTCTTAGAATTTGGGAGTTACGTATACGAGTGTAGATTGGGGAGGCTTGGAATACCGTGGAGTCGTTGTCGAGCCCGGTCGGTCACAAAAAACATCCCATAATAGAAGACCGTGGTCCTAGATTGCCTGACGAGTCACACTGTGTCTTCTAAAACGATCGAAATACTCAAATGCGTTTTCTACTGGTCGCTTGGAAAAATAGATGTGCGTCCCATAGATTACCCCGCCAATTTGTGATATTTCTGGATTCTCTCAGCAAGCTCCTTTCAACACCGTGATGTCAAGCCGCCCACTAGTAACCCCTACGGCGCATAGGTA
>JBBHKE010000773.1:98850-161224 GCA_037447655.1 Zygnema cylindricum | reverse complement strand
CTACCTCTCTATCTCCCTCTCCCTCCCCCTCCCCCATTCCCTTTCCCATTTCCTTTCCCTTTCCCTCTCCCTCTTCCTCTCCCTCTCCCTCTCCCTCTTCCTCCCGCTATTCCTCTCGCTTCCCCCCTCAACCCCTCCTAACGTCCCCCTCACCCACATCCATTTTCCCCCCCTCTCCTTTTCCATCTCCCTCTCGCTCTCCCACTCGCTTTCCCCAACTCATCCTGTTTCAATCCCCATTTTTCTCTCTCCATCTTCCCCTCCCCCAGGCACCACAGTGAGCCGTACGACCGTACCACCCTAATGGCCCACAAAGACAAGCGCTCTCCTCTTCTGAGAGGAAACACTATTTCTGACCGTACAGTCCGTACAGTCCGTACAGGAAGTACGGCTGTGGATCCTGACCGTGTGATTCAGCTCTCCTGGAAGCCAAGGTGGGTGGGGGGGGGAGGGGTACAGTTTTGTCTTTTTGCTCAGGGTGGAAGGGAGGAGAGGGAGAGGAGGGAGGGAGGGGGAAAGAGGGGAGGAGGGAGAATGGAGGTAAGATGGAATGAAGATGGAGAGCTAAGGAGGAAATTGAGGGAGAGAAAGGGAAGGAGTGAATGAAGGGAGTTTTTTGGATGTTAGTCTAATACTTTTACCCCCCTCCCGCTTCTCTCCTCTCTCTCTCTCTCTCTCTCTCTCTCTCTCTCTCTCTCTCTCTCTCTACCTCCCTCCCTCTCTCTCTCTCCAGAGCATTTCTTTACAAGGGATTTCTTTCGGATGAGGAGTGTGAACATATGAAAGCTTTGGTGAGTTTTTTACAAGGGATTTTTAACTTGAAAAAAATATAACTTTTAAGCTTTTATGTATTAACTTTTAACTTTGAAATAGAAAAAAATTACTGAATGGAATAACTTCGATGGAAAAGTTTTATGAAGACTCAATAATATATTGTTTGAGTTTGTGGGAGTTGAACCTTTCTGGACATTTTTAGAATTGGATAATTTAGGAAATTGTATTTTTTAAGGAATCGAAGAGGGGAAGCTTTGACGCTTTTATTAAAATACTTACAAATAAGAGAATTAACAAAGTATTTTCTTAATTTCATAAAGATAGAAACGTTTACTGCATCTTAATCATAATACTTTTTTTTTTCTTTTTTTTTAAATTGATTCTTCAATTTCAGGCTCTCCCAAAACTGGAGAAATCGATGGTTACCGATAATGTTTCCGGAAAACCGGTCGATTCCGATATTCGCACAAGCTCCGGAATGTTTATAACCACTCGGGTAAAATGCTCTTCCGATTCTGTTAATCGATTCTTATATTAGTTTTATATCAATGCACTATCTTCTTTATGTTATCATTGGCATCCTATTTTAAGTCATATTTTACTTGCATTTTCTTTTATTTTGTTACCTTGGCTAGTTTTGGAAATAAAGTTTATTAAAAATCGGTCGAAAGATCGAGGCGGAAGATTTAAATACCTTTTTAACATTTTCTTTTTGTGTGTTTTTTATATAAACAGGATGACATTACAAATGCCATTGAGGACCGAATCGCAAAATGGACTTTTCTTCCTAAAGGTAAAAGGCTAACTTTCCATTTTTTTTTATTTTTTTTTGTTATCTGTTTCCTGTTCGTGTTCCTTTTCTGTTTCCATTTTCCCGTTTCTGTTTTCCGCTTCTCTTCCTGTTTTATTTTCCGTTTCCGTTTCTGTTTCTGTCTTTTTTTCTCTTTTCTGTTTCCCGCCTCCGTTCGTTTTGGTTTTCTGTCTTCTGTTCCTGGTTTTCGTTTCTGTCTATATTTCTTCCGTTTCAGTTTTCCGTTTCTGTTTCCCGCTCTGGTTTTCGTTTCTATTTACCGTTTTTCACACTGTTTTTTGCACTATTTTCTGTTGCAGAAAACGGAGAAGCGTTCCAAGTGCTCCGTTACAAACAAGGACAAAAGTACGAAGCTCATTACGACTATTTCCACGATCCTGAAAACATGCAAATGGGGGGACACCGTTATGCGACAGTTTTGATGTATCTTGCCGATGTGGAAAATGGAGGAGAAACCGTATTTCCCAACGCTAAGGTATTTTCTACTTTTTGTTTTCTATTATATGTTTTTGGAATATGTTTTGGGAATTTTTTTTGGTAGTATGTTTTGGGAATATATTTTCGTGTTTTAGGAGTAGATGTTGGCATTTTTTGGTGTTTATAATTTTTTTTTGTTATTTTTTCGACTTTTCTCAGAGATTTTTGGGCAGCTTTTTTTTTTTGGGAGAGCCTTTTGGGGTTTCTCTAGGATGCACGATGTTGATTTTTTTTTCACACAGTGGGGATATTTTTTATTACTATTATTTATTATTTTTTTGATTTTTGTGATTCAGGATAACGGTACCCCAAAAGACGGAAGCTGGTCGGAGTGTGGAAAAGGGGGACTAGGAGGTGAATTGCTTACTCCTCCCCCTTTCATTAATTACCTTTTCAATAATTTCTTTGTTTATTTTTAAATTTCGGTTAAACTTTTGCATGTTTATTTTGATACGCAACGATTCTTTCCCATGTCCCCTTTTTCTTTTCCCTCTATTTCTCTGTTAAGCTTAATAAATTCCAATGAAAACCTTCCCATTTCCTTTTTTTGCCCTGTTTTCCCGTTTTCTTGTAAACACTAATTCTGGTAAAACCTTGTCGTCCGTCTCAACTTGTACCTAAACATTTTTCACCTTCCCCCTCTTTTTACAAAAGACGATGCTCTTTTGTTCTTTTGGCCCCAACCTAACCTAAACCTTTTTTTATTTTCCCCATTTCTTCTTCTCTTTTTTCTTTTGTTTTTTCCAGTAAAACCCCAAAAAGGTGATGCTCTTTTGTTCTTTAGTCTAAGCCCTAATGCGAAACCCGACACTTTCTCCCTCCATACCGCTTGTCCTGTATTGGGAGGAGTCAAATGGTCGGCGACAAAATGGATCCACGTGGAGGCTTTTGAGCCTTTGCGATCAAAAGATTCGTCTTCTTGTGAAAACGACGACCCTCGGTGCGACGAATGGGCGGCTGCCGGAGAATGTCGCAAAAACCCAGTTTTTATGATTGGGGAAGGAGAGTATTTTGGAAGTTGTCGAAAAGCTTGTGACGCTTGTACGCGAAAAAGCGTCGCGAGGTTAAGTCATTGATGAGTTTAAACGTTTTTTTTATGAATTTTATTCTGGTTTTCGATGGGGTTTTTAAGTCATTAAAGAATTTGTGAGATTCAAGTCGTTGATAAATTCGTCCATTTTTTTGGAGGGCTTTTAGAGGATTATCTATCTTTAAGGTATTTTATTTTTAAGAATGTTATATTTTTAATACGGTTTAGATAATGATTTTCAATTGGGGTTTAAATAGAATTAAGATTAAGAGTTTGTTGAAAAATGACCTCAACAAATTATCTATTATCGAGTTTGTTGACCGACAGAAAATTGGGAGTCAATGTGAGTAGAAAAGCTTAGAAGTTTTTTTTTTTTTTTATTGAGAATAGAAAGTAGTGAATTTTATTGAATAGAGAATTTTGTTTTACTTTGAGGAGCAAATTTTCTTTGTAATTTGATTAGTGTATATAGAAAAGTTTTTTTAGTTTTTCTTACAAAAAGTTTTATTAGAGGGAAATGGAAACTCAAACTTGTAGATTTTTCAAATATGAAAAAAAAATTACAAATTATTCATGTCCTTTGTCAGATCCCACTTTCTTGACTTATTTTTAATTGACATTTTGAATTTTTTTTATCTAATTTTTATTAAACATCAAGTCGTTTTGAAAAAAATTATTTGTTTAGAGATTATAATACTAAGGTTATTGTTAGTGTTATGATTATTATTCGACTTATAACAACTCCCCCTCTTCCTTTCCATTTCCCTCTCTCTCGTCGTCGCCCCCATCACGCACTTTTCCCCTCCCTCACTCTCTGCTCACTCCCTCTCCCTCTTCCGTTTCCTTTTCAACACTCTCTCCCTCGCCCTCTCCCTCTCCTTCTCCCTCGCCTTTCCCCTTCCCCTTCCCTTCTTCTTCTCCCTCCCCTTATCTCCCTCTCCCTCTCTCCCTCCAGTTAAGATTTGCAAAATCTGAGGGTAAAGTGGATTGTCCAGAAGAGGGAGAATCTTGGCGGCCCACCTGGCACCTCTAAATAGAAACAAACAAATAATTAAACAAATGCTAAATAAATTAATTAATAAGGGCCTTTAGTGTGGTAACCATTCCGCCACAAACTTGGTCAGTTGTAGCAGGTCTGTATTTGAGTTTTATTATTGATATTCTATTGCAATTCTTATATATTATATTATTATTATTGTATATCCTATTACTATTGTTATACAATTTAATGTTATTCTTAGTATTATCAAGCATCGAGTGTGGGTGAACCCCAAATCCTCGGTATTGATCGGCCCATCTTGCTTAAATAAACAACTCTCCCTCTCCCTCGCCACACTTGCTCCCTCTACCTCTCCATCTCAACCTCTCTCTCTATCTCCTTTTCCCACCCCTCGTCCTCGCTTTGTCCCTCTCGCTAAGCACCGTCCTCGCCCTTCCCCTCGCCCACTCCTTTGCCATCGCCCTCTACCTTTCCCTCTCCATCATCCTTTCACTTTCCCTCTCCCTCACCTTCTCCTCACTTCTCCTCCCCTCCCCCTCCCTATCCGTTACCCTATCCTCACTTCTCCACCTCTTTCCCTCTCCCTTTCTTGCTCTCGCTCCTTTTTCCTCTCCCCCTCCCTTTGCGTCTTTCACTCCCTCCCCCCCTTGTTGAGATTCTGAAGAAGTGGCCATAGGATCGATCAATTACAAGACAGGAAGGTAAGGAAAACAATTCTCTATATGAGAAAGCAAATCTTAATTACTGAACAAGAAAGAACATAGATTAATTCCACGACAAAATAAGCACTTAGTGCAAAACTAGCAGCTGGGAAAAATTGGAGAGAATCATTCGATTGATGATTAATGCATAGCTTTGGTACATTTTTATATATGTGGGTGTTGTGTAGACCTATGCAACTTGCGTGTCACGTAAAGAAATATAATCTAGCTTATGACACACGTAGACCAATGAAAGACCGCCAAGTACAAAATGTCCGCATGCTTTTTCATCACATATCCTCAAAATTTACGGCTACTTGACTTCCCATACACTACAAGTCAAAGACCACGTTTTCACAAAAAACTTGACGTCTACGTATATGTACCTTCACGTCTATCAACCGTACATATAACTAACAAGACTCCGGTTGACTTCTCTCTCACGTAACAATCTTTGACCAACTTTGACTTTCTAGTCTTTCGCTGAAAATGGACGCAAAAATCTTAACACCCCCTCTCTGAGTCATTTTCTGCATACTATCAATTGTCCTTAATAAATAGGACGAACTCCTGTGAGCTGATTGTAAACAACTATTTTATCTCGAGGAACTGCTTTAGTCAAATGATCTGCTGCTTGTTGAGCTGATCTAACAACTCAAACTTTAAAACTTTTTTTCAACATGTTCTCTCACAAAATGTGTTTAAATGTCTATATGTTTTGTCCTTCTATGGTAAACTGGATTTTTCATCAAAGCAATGCTACTCTGATTATCTGTGAGAATTAACGTTTCCTCAATGGGTTCAAACCCTATCTCAGAATAAAAGTTGCGAAGCCAAATAGCTTCTTTTGCTGCTTGAGTAGCCGCCACATATTCCATCTCCGTGCTTGATAACGCCACAGAAGATTGACACTTCGAACTCCAACTTATAGGTCCTCCTGAACACGTGAAAATCCAGCCGGTAGTGCTCCTCCTTGTGTCGAGGTCGCCTCCCCAATCCGCATCAACAAAGCCGGAAAAATCAATGTCTCCGATGTTTTTCAAGAATTGTAGGCCGTAATTTATAGTCCCTTTCACATAACGTAAAATACGTTTAACAGCATACCAATGCTCTAGACCTGGGTTCTGCATGAATTGACTAACTCAGCCTACAGCTCTAGCTAAATCAGGGTGTGTTCCAACCATTAAGTACATCAAGCTACCCACTACCTCTTTGTAAGGGACTTGCCTCATCTGTTCTTTCTCAAACTCTGACTTAGGACCCATTTTCTTTGTAAGCTTTTGACTTGGGTCTAAGGGTGCTAATACACGAATACAATCTTCCATACCAAAACGTTTTAATACTTCTTTTGCATATTTTTGTTGATTCATGGAAACTGTATAAGCATCATTTTTTATTTCTATACCAAGAAGGTAACCTAACTCTCCAAGATCATTCGTTTCAAATTTGCTATTCAAGAACCGTTTGACCTTTTCAATCTTGGATGACAAGTAACCAAACACACTCATGTCATCGACATAAACTAAGACAATCACTAAATTTTGTCTTCCCCAATAGTGTAAACTGCCCAATCTGTGTGACATCTCTCAAAGCCCTCTGGTTGCTCCATGTAGACTTCTTCCTCTAAATCCCTATTGAGAAATGCAGTTTTGATATCTAATTGATGCATTTGCATTCCCTCTGATGCCCCTAAGGCTATTAAACTTTTGAGACTATTAAACTTCACTACAGGTGAGGCTATTAAACTTTTGAGACTATTAAACTTCACTACAGGTGAGGAAGTCTCAGTGTAATCAACCCCCTCTTCTTGGGAATACCCTTTAGCAACTAACCTTGTTTTATATCTTTCCACTGACCCATATGACTTCCTCTTAATCGTAAAGACCCATTTACACCCCACAATATTTTTCTCTATTGGGCGTTCTACTTAGGTCCAAGTTTTGTTTTTGATCAGTGAGTCATATTGTAATTCCATTGCATTTTTCCATTTATGAGAATTAGAACCCTCTAAAGCTTCATGAAAAGTTTGCGGTTCCCCCTCTGCCGCCATAAAACAATAAGCTAAACCCACATCTTCCGTTTCTTCAATAAGTCTTTTTGGTTTAGCACGTATCCGATTAGATACTCTTTGAGGGGTTACCTTCAATCTCGATTGTTGAATTGAATTCGGAGAGGTTGTCATTTGCGAAGGTTGTGGTGTCGGTAACTTCTCCATTGGTAAAGGGTCATATCCGATTAGATACTCTTTGAGGGGTTACCTTCAATCTCGATTGTTGAATCGGAATCGGAGAGGTTGTCATTTGCGAAGGTTGTGGTGTCGGTAACTTCTACACTGGTAAAGGTTCGTATCCGATTAGATACTCTTTGAGGGGTTACCTTCAATCTCGATTGTTGAATCGGATTCGGAGAGGTTGTCATTTGCGAAGGTTGTGGTGCCGGTAACTTCTCCACTGGTAAAGGTTGAAAGGTTGATGTTCCACCGGGGATGACGGAAGTTTGAGCTGGAATGGATATCGGCGTCGATGACGAAGGCTCCACTTCATCTTCTCTGCTTGGAGTACCTATTGTTTGTGGAGATCCACTTTCCAATTCTTCTTGATTGTTAACGGGAACAGTGACAGTCTTTGGTTCTTCATACCAAGGATGAAAACTACGCAAACGAATTCATTCCTTCCCTTCATTATAGTCTGGAGGGTTTCCTTGTAACTGGGTCTTTCTGTGGCTTTTCAGCAGCTAACCTATGCCCAGCCATAACAAATTCTTTCTTTCTGCCCCATGTACAAAGGCAGCTTCCAAAAACCTAAAGTGCTTAACACCACCTGCACCCAGGTACACTGCAGAATCTGGCCCAACTGCAGTAAAATGCCCCAGCCATTCACCTTAAAACCTCAATTTACTCATCTACCTTCTCCCAAAAGGTACTGGCCCCACCTGTTTTCTTAAGCATTGGAGGTAACTCCAGCCCAAGGCCGGCCCTGTTTTCTACCATGGTTTTAACTCTCTGGATTTCTCAAGGGCTTCACTCTTAGATTTCATAAAATACACCCATACTTTTCTAGTGCACTCATCCGTAAACGTGATGAAAATCTAGAACCTCCAAGACTTAAGGGGTGAGGACCGCTCAAGTAAGAATGAATAAGCTCCAGCTTCCTTCTATGTTTAGGTTCATCATCTTTATGAAAAAGAAGCCTTCTTTGCTTACCTTGAGCACATCTTTCACACACCTTAAGGTTGTCTTTGGCGTTGACATCCTCAAGTCCTCGGACCATCTTCTTTTCGATTAGTCGTTTGAGATTTTGCTCTCCTAGATGACCCAAACGTTGATGCCATAGCTCCAAATTCTCCGCTTCTTTGCTGAAATTCATCTGTGCATCTTTATCATCAAACGTAGAACAAAAAGATTCCCTTCTACATATCCAAGAGCGAGTAGCTTCCCCTAACTTTCGATTTCACACCGTTCACTTTTCTTTTTCTCAAATTCGACTTTTAGTCCACTCTTCACAGCATGAATAACACTAAAAAGGTTATGTTTTAAACCTGGTAAGTATAAAACATCTTTTAAATGCCCTTCATGACTACCACTATCACAGTATAATTGTAACTTAACCTCGCCTATTAGACTGGTCTCTAGAATCTTATCATCTGCCAGTACAATTCGTCGAGGATTCTGTAATGTTGTGAGAGAAGAAAAGATGGACCTGTCATTACACATATGATGAGATGCTCCAGAATCTATAATCCATTTACTTTTTTGAGCATTTGACTGTGTGAGAAAAAGTTTAGTCTCATCCTGAATGGTCATGGCAAATGATGATTTGTTCTGTCTGTTTTTGTCTTTACTACGACAAACTGAAGACTTATGACCTCGTTTTCCACAACTGTAACAAATGATTTTTTTCCTGAAGTTTTCAGTTTCTTTCTTTTTAAATCTATAGTTTCTTTCTTTTTAAATCTACAGTCAGCAGTCTGATGATTAGTTTTCCCACATATAGCACAAGCAGTTATTGACTCAATACGTTTTACTGACTGTTTGCCTTTGGCATAAAGAGTTGCTTCTGACTCTTTTTCCTCCTTTTTTTTAATTTCAACTTCTTCGTGAATAAAATGTTGACATACTGCATCAAAGTCTAAAGTAGGTTGACTTTTTAAAGCCGTGATCATCATAGCATACTGTGATGGTAATGACCTAAACAGAATGAGGATCAAATCATCATCATTCAGTTTTGTGCCGACTGCGGCTAGCTGTAATTTAAGCTCTTTCAGTCTATTTATATGGGTTTCCATATTATCCCCACTCTCCATACTAAAATCCAGCAATTTATTTTTTAATTGCATGATATTTGAAGGATTAATATGCTCATGTACAGTCCTTAACTTATCCCACATAGGTTTAGGTTTTTCTAACTCAACTATGTGTAAAAAGTGAGTGTCTTCCACTGCTAGAAAAACTAACGTCGCTGCCTCTTCTTCCCTTGTATCATAACCTGCTGCCATTAAAGCTTCAGTAGGTTTCAGTTCAGTTCAGTGCCTGCTACAATACCCCAGTAATTCTTTTATTTTAAAATACGGGTCATCTTAGCTTTCCATAGTAAATAGTTACTACCATTAAATTTCTGGATGTTTGTAATTTTTCCTAGAGCTCCGATACCATGTTGAGATTTTGAAGAAGTGGCCATAGGATCGATCAATTACAAGACAGGAAGGTAAGGAAAACAATTCTCTATATGAGAAAGCAAAGCTTAATTACTGAACAAGAAAGAAGATAGATTAATTCCACGACAAAATAAACACTCACTGCAAAACTAACAGCAGGGAAAAATTGGAGAGAATCATTCGATTGATGATTAATGCATAGCTCTGGTACATTTTTATATGTGTGGGTGTCGTGTAGACCTATACAACTTGCGTGTCACGTAAAGAAATAGAATGTGTGTGTGTGTGAGAGAGAGAGAGAGAGAGAGAGAGAGAGAGAGAGAGAGAGAGGGGGGGGGAGGAGGAGGGGGAGAGGTGAGAAAGGGATGAGTTGGGATGGGAACTAAGGCTTCCCTAACATCACCTAAGCGGAATACTTTTGGTAACCAAGCATAAATTTTCTCCTATATTTTATTTTTTATTCAAAATTTTGACCGACTTCATACACATAACTACAAAAAGTTGGAGGCGGATGAGCTCTCTCGTTCTCTCTCCCTCTCTTTTTCTTCCTCTCTCTCTCTCTCTCTCTCTCTCTTACTCTCTCTTTCTCTCCCCCTCTCTCTTCCTATTCTCTTCCTATACCTCTCCCTTTCCTACTCCCTCTCCCTCTACCTCTCCCTCTCCTTCTTCTTTCCCTCCCTCTTTTCTTTCTCTCTCCCGTTTAATCATCCTACCTCCAATTTCTCATTTTTTGGAAAGTCCTCGCCACGGGGAAGCTGATTTGTCCCTCCACTTTCCCGCGTGACACTCTCTTCATCGCTCCTTGCTTGTATGCCACGTGCCTTGTTTCTCTTAATTCCTTATTTGCTTTCCTATTCCCCCAACCGCCTGTTTTACATATTTATTTTTTATTTATTTTGTCTATTGGTAGATTTTATTTTTTTTCCCCCTTTTTCCGCTAATCCTGTGAAAAAAGTTTAAAAATCCGCAAAATCATACAAAACAGACTTTGATGATACCCTTATCTTACTTTTTCATTCTGCTTTTATTTTGTTCTACATCGTTTTGCTTAACATTTCTATTATTTCATCTTTTTGTGTTGGAGTTCAAGACAAAATGGTTTTTGTTCTACACGCAAATTTAATAATTTATGTGCTTCTGTTCGTGGGAAGCAGCAAATAGTGAGGATGCGACCCTACGTGGCAGTTGACCGGCAAAAGTACATTTTTATGGTCGGTCACCCATTCACATATACGGTAACGGCTCCCACTAAGTATTTTGTCGTGTTTGAAAATAGTTACCTTGCAACAAGATCCGTCTAGAAAGCTGAAACGCCGGACTTCGATAATTCAATGATTTTACATTCGCTAGAAAAGTATAAATTGACCTGTTTAAGTTTTTGCGCGTAAGGGTACGGCCCCATATATGTGTAACTTAGCAAACTTACTTTGAAGTTAGCGCGGATTCGGCGGACCCGGATTTCATGTGTCTCTATGTGTTTACTCGAAATTGTTACTTATGTTTGTGACGACTGCATAAGTCGACAATACCCGTGACGGTTGTCACCGTGAACAATTTGTCTTTGCCGCACCGTATTTTTTAATTTTTGAAACGATTTGCGGATTTGGTAAGTCGCATGTCATTGCGTGACATCGTAGACGTACAACCTTGCAGCCGTGACTGTACGACATACCCTTGCGCAAACCTCTCCTGTCCGGCCGCCATGACTTCGAAGATTTTTCACCTTCGCAAATTTTTCAACTTTGCGTGAAATGACACTGCAGCATCGAAACCCCTGCAAAAAAAAAACCGTACAACATGCAAGCGGACAAAAAAAACAACCCTGTAATTTTTTTAGTCGTTAAAAACTTATAAAAACTTTTCACACGTGGGAATATGTTTTCCTATTGGTCTTACTTTGCTTAAAACACATTGCCGATGTTGGTTTATGATAAGTTTGAAGATGACATGACAATGGGTCAAAAAAACGCAAGACGACAAATTTTCGTACATCTTAAGTTCGCGGATGACGCAAATTGTACTCTACAAATTTGCGATTTCTTCGTACGGCTGCAACTTAGGCAGTACGGTGCTAAGTTACAAAGGATAACGACAGAAAAAATTCGTACTTAGCCACATGGGGTCATACCCTAACACTTATATCCGTATAGGCTGCGAGCTGGTTTCAATAATCTTTAGTTAGGAAATTGAATCACGTGCGAAACCGACGTCACAGTTTACATAGATGTTTTATTTAAATCTTGACCGTTCATGACACATGCAAACATTTTCTTCACCTGAACTCATAGATGTCTCATGCGCATAAAACGCACGCATGAAACACCGAAAAAATAACGAATATGCGCATGAAACAAAATTCAAAACTTTATAAAATGTGTTGACCGACTTTGACTTTACAATAAAATAAAAATATATGAAAACATCTAATCAAAAATACAACTACAACTCAATGAAACTTATTTTTGTTTTACGTTAATACGCATACTTTTTAATTAGCGTTAGCTACTCTAACTTCGACTGCACTTAAAAAGTGGAATGTACAAATTTTGTCAGTTCATACTAAAAATATTCATTTTTTTGTACCGACGTACAAAATAAGTGTCAAGTAACGGCGTCGACATGGGAAATGGAGTGTGTCACCACGGAAAAGCGTACTCAGATTTGATTCCAAGTCATAAAGGCAAAGGAAAATCACAATAATTTGTTGGCACATGTTCAAGTGTCGAATATGTGAACACAGACTATAGGTTTTGTTCAAAGGTGAAGTTCCATCACACAAAAGTGGGGTAGTTTACAGAAATCTACGATTATCCGTACCAAACCGTAACGCTTGTTTTGTTTTTATATGAAAAACAACATTACACAGAATCTTGCCAATACTCTTTGAAGGTATGAGAGGTAATATTGACGGTCGGATGTTCATCTACGAGGCGTTCGCTTCATTTTTCTCTGTAACTCAACCCACCTAGAAGAGGTGGGTTGGCAGATACAGAAAAAAAAAATCGTGACAGGCTGGACGATTATGCTACGTGTTATGATGTAAACAAACGAAAAATCTTAAGATTGGTCATGACATGCGCTTTCCAAAATACAACCGAAAATAAAAATGAAATTCGTAAAATTCCTTCGTCATGCTATTTTAGATAACTTTTGTTCGTCACACTATTTCTCTCAAAGGACTTTCGTTATGTTCGAAAATAGAAACCCTAAAAAATGAGCAAGCGTACAAACTGGCGTCTGCAAAAAGTATAAAAGTTTTGTCGAATGATTACTTTGTACGTAGGTACATGGTACGCAAGTGAAGATTTGAATTTAAATTTGTCGGTGATAAAAATCTGAAAGATATTTAATATCAAATCTTAGCTTGCATATTGCCTTTCAATTTAGAACACGTGGTTTACAAACTTTTCGTGATAGAACATCGCTTCAGGGTATGTAACCATGTGCATAACTAAGGGTTTTTTTTGTCAATTTTTTTGTTAAACTTAGCGACGTACTGCTTAAGTTGCAACCGTACGAAAAAATCGTAAATTTAAAGAGTACAATTTGCGTCATTCTCAAACTTAGGATGTACAAAAATTTGTTGTCTTGTATTTTTCGACCCACTTCCACAACAAAAAACGTCATCTTCAAACTTATGTTTAAATCACATGCGCGATGTGTTTTAAAACTAGGTATTTTCTATAAACAAATAAGAACATATATTCGCACGTGCCGTAATTTTCGAAAAATTTCATACGATTTTTGAAGACAAAGAAAAGTACACAATTCGCTATGTTCTGTCCGTTTGCACTCAATACGACAAAGAAAAGTACACAATTTCTTTGGTTTTGTCCGTTTTTGTTAAGTACGGATTTATTTTTTTGCAAGGGGTCTTGAAATTCTTATGCCATTTCACGTTGACCAAACAAGAGACGTGAAGGCAAAGCGCATCTTCTTCAACCGTGAAACTGCACAGGCTGGAAGGCAGTACCTCTACAATGTCACGGTAAGACATGCGACGTCACAAACAGTTCTAAAAAATAACGTGCAACAACATAGATTCTAGACGTTGACAACCGTCACACGTATTGTCTGTTGTTTTTGAAAAGTTATCGATTTATATAATCGTCACGAACGTAAGTTACGATTACGTTCTTACACATAGGGACACTTGAAAACCAGGTCCGGCGGATCCGCGCTAAAATACAAAGTAATTCGCTAAGTTACAAGTACATGGGGACATACGCTCAATTAACCCGGTCTGTAGAGTTGGCCGAATGATTATAGAAACGTCTGATGGAACTTCACCCTAATTAGCGTTAATTGCTCCAATTTCGGCTTTATTAACTATTTAAATAATGTAATGTAAAAAATGAATCAGTTCGTACGAAAATCTGCTCATTATTTTGTACAGACGAATAGAATAAGCGCCAGATATAAGGGTTGACACGAGATATTGAGTGCGTCGCCACGAAAAACCGCAATTGGATTTGAATCCCAGTCATAAAGACGAGGGAGAATCGCAAGAACGTGTTCTCTCATGTTCAAGCGTCGAACATGTGAACAACTGAACATAGACTATCGCGGCAACTACACCGCGAATCGTTATTGGCGTTGAGAAATTATTAGTGTTAAAAATTAATTAGGGTTATTAACACTAATTACGATTTCTACTTTTTTTGAAAAAAAAGTTTAACTCTAATTGATCTACAATTCTACTTTTGGTACGACGGATGTGCCATTAGG
The DNA here is from genome assembly GCA_037447655.1 of Zygnema cylindricum. NCBI lineage: Eukaryota > Viridiplantae > Streptophyta > Zygnematophyceae > Zygnematales > Zygnemataceae > Zygnema > Zygnema cylindricum. The sequence goes on along the minus strand of JBBHKE010000773.1, from coordinate 147,050 downwards.
ATCTTCACGGTAAAATAGGTGAATGTACAAAATTTGATAAATCGTACACTGTTGCGTCTTTTGACTTTTGTACACTTTTGACACATATTTTTACACCAAAATAGGTACGATCTCATCCTGACTTTTATTTTGAGCGCATTCTTACATGGGATCGCGATTATTTTAATCCATTTTTTGTACTTTTTTACTTAATAAAGTACCATTTTGTACGGACGACACGTCCGTACACCACACTATTCAATAATATCATAAATTAGAATTATGAACGCTAATTCTCTAGAACCGTAATTAACGTAAAGGAAAATTTAGTATTATTAATTCTATTTCGGGTTTTGCATTTGCCGATATTGAATATGTATCGAATCTGAAGTACCCAATAATCGATATATCGCTGCTATATATCAAAAAGCGAAATATCGTGATATATTGAGGCTTTTTTAGAAATAATTATAACTATTCTTGCTACTACTACTAGTACTATTGCTGTTGCCAGTGCTAGTGCTACTGCAGCTGGTAGTTATAGCTAGTGCTACTCAAAATTAATAAAAATAATAATAAACTTTCACATTTTATACACTTCAAAAAATAATTAATAAAAATAATAATAAATATTCACATTTTGTACACTTCAAAAAATAAACCCTAAAAATAATAATAAAAATTCACATTTTGTACACTTCAAAAAATAATTAATAATAATCATAATAAGTCCACAAATTTTTTTTTCAGATCACACTTTAACTAAATTAGTGTGAACTTTTAGTATGTGAAGTTCTCTACGTACTAGATAAGTAATTATATGAATTACAAAATTAGTACTTTTTTGTCCGTTACATTTTGCGGCGTCGATAAGTCACGGAACGAAAATCACGTCGTACGTGGCGCATCAAACAATTTGTCTTTCTCGCTAAAATAACATATTATATAAAATATTAAATTAAAAAAATACTATATATCGCGATTATTTATGTTGTTCCCGGTACGACATATCGAAGAGTCTGCTCGATTGATATTCAATATATCAAATATCAAAATTATCGCGATATGAATGTACCCGATACCCTTTGTTGGCGCTAGGCCTTTTACCCAAAATAGAGTTTGACTTTAATAACGATTCACGGTGTACTTTCAACCTTTTATTTGAATATTTCCGTACAATATCATTGTACATTTAGTCCGTACGAAAAGTATACACATTTTAAGAAAGGTTCAAAATCTATAAAATATAACGAAATTTCGTAAAAATGACAAAATCCGTACGAATGAGACATCTATGCCTAAACTCTTACGCAATTCTAAACTTTTGCATGAAAACGACGTTAAATTAATGTCTTTCAAAACATAAACTCATCAAGGTTGAATACTTTTAAGTCCATTTAACTCGGATACGGTATGCTCCTATTATTTTCATGCTAAGGACGTGGACACTACGCGTCCTCGTTGTTAAGAAACGGTACATTACAATTTTGACAGCCGGCCATAGATGTCCTATGCTCATAAAACGCACGGAGTAAACTAACGACTACTGCGTTCCGTGCGCATAAAACAATTTTCATAGCTATAAAATTCGCAGTAAAATTGGTATTTTTTTTTAACTTTCAAATTTCAAAAATTTAAATATTCAATACCTTGAAAAACTGATAAACGCAACGAACTAGTGGCGAGCGCCGTAATTTACGGCGTCTCCAATGGCGGCATCCTTCTGAAGACGGAGTGCAGGATAGGTAAAAATACGGGTGCGAGACGCCATATATTCGCGGCTCGCCGCTCACATAAAAATACGCATGCGAGGCGCCATAATTTCTGCAGCTCGCCGCTCAAATAAAAGTACGCGTGCGAGATGCCTAAAATTCCGTGGCTCGCCGCTCAGTTAAAATACGTGCGCGTAAATGAAGCAAAACTAAAAAGTGCAACAAACTAGCGGCAAGCGGCGGAATTTACGACGTCTCCAACGGCGACTTTCTTCTGAAAACGGAGTTGAGGACAGATAAAAAATACTCCTGGGCAAATGAATCAACGTCTTTTTTTTAATGTCCGTACAAATTTCCGCAGAGTGTGAGACGTTCGAATTTTACGAATTTTACAAATTTTACGAATCAAGCGAATATTGCGTAGTAATAGGAAAAAAGTCCAAATCTGTACGAATAAGACATATATGCTGCCGGCCCAGTGACATGCGAGATGCGCTAAAAGATTATATAGCTTGTCGCTTCTAGGATCTTCTTTTTTGTCTTCATTCGGGCGCTGAACATTTTCAACAAGAGACACCGCGTCACATTTTGAAAAATCAAAAATCCCGTCTGGAAAAATAATAGACATATTTCTACAAGAAGTGCACTGAGGACAGTGAACCGTACACTAACTTTCTCATGCTACAAAAGCCGCGTAAGTTTTTAACGCGTTTTCTCGACAAATAAGGTATATTCGTTCCTTGTGCATTCCATAGTTCTTAGGGTACGTCACAATGTATTAAAGTATCTACTTTTCTATGCCTTTTTGCCCTAAAATTCAAAGAACTTTAACAAAAACTTTAGCCGTACGAGAAAATCATTTTTACCAAAGTAGGGGTGAACGTCAATTCATACTTTGGATGTATGGCGTGTTTCTCGTCATGTGAACGCATTTCGGCGTTTTTTTTGATATTTATGTATTTTCTAGGTCTGTTTTAGGATAGAAAAGTAGCAGAGGCAGTCGGCCTCTAACCTCCTTCTCCAAGCCCGCACACTTGTTGCAGTCACTGAAGGCTGGAGAGGGAGCTAGAGCCATGGCTGCCTAATCTCTCCAGAGAGACAGGAGTAGATAATAGGTATGTTTACTAAAAAGGTATTTGACGGACCCAGGAATTGATCCTGGTACCCACCGTCCGTCAAACACCCCGTAGCCGTTAGCTTTGTCCATTTAGTCTATGACTAGTGCTAGGACATAGGGTTTAATAGATATTTACATAGTTACAGGTAGGGTTTTCCATTTAACTCGATTGTGGTATATAGGACATAGAAACAGTTGTACTTTTAGTACCTGAAGAAATAAATAGTACGGACATTTATTTCGACGGTCCGTTTTAAATGACGATGTAAATCGGACGGCCGTGGTTAGCACCGGCATCGCGGAAAGGACAATTTGGCAGTTTGCAGACGCCGCCACTCCGGATGACATGTGGCAATATCATACGCGCTTACGGTATTTCCGGAAGGGAAGAAAACAAATCCGGAAGTGACAAATATCGCACTATGGCGATTTCGTACAATGTACGTACAAAAAGTTCTCCGACACTTGTACTTTCTTTTACGGTACCGTTTTTTAGACGAGGCATGACCTGGAGCCACGTGGAGAGATAATATTTGGCAGCACAAATTCTGAGAATTAAAAGAACGAGTTCGGATAAGACACGTGTTGGTTTTTGGCCATGTCGTACGATGGCCGTACAAAAGGTACACCGACACTTATACCTTAATGTACTTTTCATTGTTTCGTACTTTAGTACTAGGGGACTTAAAGAGGGGATTTAGCACTTAGAATATTTCTTGTAGGTAGTTGCCTCTCCCAGAGAGCACCTTGTATAAATTGTAAACTTTGGCCAGCCATAACTATCAATTTAGTTGACCATTTTCAGTGATTCTTATTGCTGTGGACTCAAGGGAGTCCAGGCTACACATGGGTGTAGTCGGTCAGAGTTTTTGCCTGCCTGGTAGCTTCATTTCTAAGGGAAAGTCAAAGTAGGTGAATGTGTCCAAATCTCATATTCTAACTTTGGATTCTATGGTGGAACTGAGCACACAGAAAGTCTTATTTCACAGGGGTGAAGCTGTAATGGGGTTCTGATTATCAAGGGGTCAATCATTTGGGTTTATATAAACTTGGATTCGGCACTATCTAGATTAGCTTCTTTTGATCTGCGAATTGTGTGTGGCAATGGAGCCCATAGAATTTCAGTATTCCCCTTTTCGACCCTCGGGCAAGAGAATCCAGCCTAATAAAAAAACTTCATCCAAAATCATCTCGAGGGGGTGATTTTAGTGAAAGTATCGCCCAAACAGCGAATGAAAAATGACCCACGCACGTGCTACAAGAGTGGGGAAATTTTAGGACGAGGGAGAGTATTCTCTATTTTTCTCCGTGTCCGTCACGCGCATGTACGGAAAAAAATTGCATGGGTCTCGGACCTCCACTTTCATTCATGGGGTCCTTTGCAAAATTTTGTGCCGTCGTCGTCTCTCCCCTCCCCCTCTCACAGTATCGCTTTTATCTCACACTATTTAGAATGAGACACGACAATATTGGTATAAAATAAAAGATATTTTAAAAATATTATTTTTGACAATTTTTAGGTTATTTTTTAATGTCAAATCGAGTGAGAAAAGTAGAAAAAATGAAATCGGGAAACCATGGCGGAAAGTTATTAAATCAGTGAAGTCAACGTTGTCACAAGTGAGCATGAAGTCACAATGTCACCAAATCCCAAACATCTACAATTTCACAAAAATCTAGACGTCTACTGTTGTCGCTTGACGGTGTGCATTTTTTTCCTTTATTTTAACTTTTTTTACGTGTGTCAGTTTCTTATTGTGTACATGGTTTATTTCGTTTCTTGCGAAAAATATCATAGGTATATGACTTTAACTTTTTTCGTTTTGAGTGGTTTTGTTTCACGCCGTTCTTTAAAGTTAGTTTAAATTTAATATAATGCGTGGTTTAGTATCACGCCATTCTTTAATTATAGTTTAAATTTACTGTAATGCTTACTCATTAGATTTCAAATTTGAGACTAAAAGTTAGTTCCCATGTGTTTGTAAATAACGGTTTTTTCATGTCTTTGTCGTCTAAGACAAAGCCTATGACAAGAAAATCGTCATGCGTACAATATGTGAAAACAAGAGTACAATTTGCGTCAGCGTAAAACTTGAAATGTACTACAACCTGTCGTCTTGCTCTTTTCTACCCACTGCCACATCATGAAATGTCACCTTCAAACTTTATGTGAAAAGGACTCGCGAGTCAATTTTATTTAAAGTAACAATTGTACAACGAATAAAATTATGCTTTCGCATGTATCGCAAAACTTCAAAACATTTTTACAAAACGCGAGTACAAGAAAAAAATTGCAACCTCTACGGACTTTTTTCCGTACAGGGCTTGTGGAGGGGGTCTCGAGCAATAGATGTTACTTCGCAAAAGCAAAGTCTGTGAAGACGCATCCCTCCCTTTCCTTCTCACTTTATCAAATTTCTCTCTCACTTTTTAGAGCAAAACACGACAACATCGGTATGCAATAAAAGAGCTTTGGAAATGATTATTTTGAATACCTTTGGGCATAATTTGATGGCAAGTAATGAGAAAAGTTGAAAAAATAAATCGGGAAGCCATGGCCAAAATTTCTTGATTGAATGACATCGATGTTAGCGCAAGTGAGCATGAGGTCATAACGTCACAAAACCCTAAGCATCTAAAATGTCACAAAAAGCTAGACTTCTACAACCATCTCTATTTTGTAAACTTCAATAATTGTCATCGTCTACAAGCGTCACAAATTGTACCCACGTCTTTAACCGTCACAATTTTAAGTAACGATTTTATTTTCGAACATATGATCATTCCGAAAAGTAGTTGGGAAAATTTTCCCTATAAAACAAAGTAACAAGTTTAAGTTACGACTACATGAGAACACACCGTAAGGGTATGTCTCCATGTGCCAAAGTAAGGGTTATTTTTCTTGTCGTTTTCCTCCAAAATATAGCGCTGTTCTGCGTAAGTTACAACTGTACAAAGAATTCGAAAAAAATAGTAGTACATTTTGCGTCATCAACTTAAAATGTACTACATCTTGTCATCTTGTGTTTTTCGACCCACAACCACGTCAAGAAACGCCATCTTCAACCTTTATTTTAAAAAACATCGGCGATGTGTTTTAAATTAATGTATCACCGCTAAACAAATAGGAACACATATCTGCACGTGCCGAAATTTTCCAAAAAAATCAAACGAATTCAAGCGACAACGTAAAGTACACCGATGTTTTATCCGTTTGCGTTAAGTTTGATGAGGAAAAGTACACAATTTGATTAGTTTTGTCTATTTGTGTCTGGTAAGAATTTTTCTTTTGCACGGGTCTCAAGATTCCGATGCCATTTCATGTTGACCGCACAGGAGATGAAAAGGCAAAGCGCATCACAAAACGGCACAGGCTAGAAGTCAATACGTCTACAATATCACGTCAATACGTCTACAATATCACGGAAAGACATGCGACGTCACAAGCAATTACAAAAAATAGCGTACGTCATCACATATTGTAGACGTTGACAACCGTCACGAGCATTGTGAATGTATAAAATAGTCACACCCTTAAGTATAAACTTCCTTGGTACACATAAGGATGTTGAAATTATTAGATTTATGTGGTATTTTTTAGGTCTAAATAGTTCAGTACAAAAAGGAAAAAGGCGGACAGCCTGTCTCCATCTCCTCTCTCTACCCACCATACTTGTTGTAGTCACTGAGGGATAGAGAGGGTGGTTGAGCCATGGCTGTCCTAGCTCAGCAGGCAGGACTAAAGAGTGACTTAATTCACTCTCAACAAAAGGTTGAGTCTGGCAAGACTCGAACCTCCGACCGCCAGAGCGCGGCGTAGCTGTTAGCTCTAACCAGTCTGTCGTAGAAGTCTGTTAGGAGAAATAGGGTTCGATATTTATTTAAACTATTGTATGGTACCGAAATCAATTAACTGGAATTTGAACGAAGGAACATAGAACTTGTTAAAGTTTAGTGCGGACGTCGTTTCGCACGAAACAAATGAATCGGACATTTGTTTCGACGGTCGACATTTAATGTCGAATTTAATCCGACGACACATATCATCGTCGAGATCGCGAAATGATCACTTTGGCTTTTATGGACGCGTCTTGACTTGGCGCCGAGTGGAAGGATGACATTCGGTCGCTTGAATTCCAACGAATGTACGGACGAGGTGAAAAGTGACACGCGTCCACTCAGTGGCCTTGTCGTACACAAGCCGTACACAAAGGGCATCGGACGTAGTACCTTTCTGTACTTTACAGTCATATGATTGGTTTGTACTTCAATAGAAAGGGGTTGTGAGAGGGGTTTAGGACTTAGGAAATTTGGTAGGCAATCACCTCTCTCTAAGAGAGCTTTGTATAAAATTGGCATTTTTGCCGGCTCATAACTCATCGGCTAGTTGGCCGTTTTAGTGATTATTTTTGCTACGGACTCAGGGGAGTCCAAGCTGCACAAGGGTGCAGTCAAACTGTCAGTTTGCCTTCCTGGACAGCAGTGGTTGAGGCTTGAAGTGGGTTAGTTAAATACTATCTAGAGGTTTTTCATGTATTCTGTGGTCCAATGGAGGACACAAAATTGCAAAGGACACTTGAAAACCGGGTTTTGAGAATCTGGGCTATAATACAAAGTAAGTTCTCTAAGTTACAAGTACATGGAGACATACCCTAAGTTAAAAGTCGATATGTGCTTTCAAATTGAGGTTCACGTAGTGAGAAAGTGGGCTTCCGCCTAAACACTTTTATTAGCATGTGGTTCTCACATTTCCTTTACCGTAAAACTAGGCTGGCCGTGTGAATTGTTTATTTTATTATGACGGTCTACGTTTAAAAGCACGGCAAAATATTTGCCTGTCGTTACAATATTTCGCAACTCAAAATTGTTCAAGGGATTGACCGTCAAATCTTAACTCAACAGTATATTGCTTCGCGCGAAGAGCAAACGACCGGTACAGGCTTAAACGAGAAGACTCGCGGAGGGTCGAGGAGAATAACGCCGGCCGCGAGATAACCTCGCGGAGACTCCCACGGATGCCGGTTCGACACATTTGGAATTGGCCCGCGAAGACGTCACCGGGCCAGGTATACCTGTCACCGGGCCGGGTATACTTGTCTTAGCTGGCGGCGTATGGCGTCTCGCCGGAGGACGCAAACGGATAAATAAGTGCTTTCGCGGCGGGCGATGTCAAAGTGCAAGTAAAACAAAAAACAATAAAAAATTAAAACCAACGCACGAAAGAAGGCGTCCCAAAAAAAACAAAAACAAAAAAACAGATGTGCTGCCCATTGCTGCTACGTTACCATTACGCCTATATCGTCGATCTCCTCGATACGTTGCTACTCAAAATAGAGTAGTTAATCACTCAATTTGTTGTTGTTCGGTTGGTCCTTGGCAGCTATAAGGCTTTTTTAATTAATTATTTTTTTGGTCCCTATCGTTAATACATGTTTAATGTTGTTTAATTAAATATATTGTTAAAATTGTGGAAAATCAATGCATTAATCGTAATGTAATACAACATTTATACATAATATAACACAAATATAAAAATTAATACATTGACTATCCGATTAAATCTTGGACAAAAGGAATTTATAAAATAAAAAAACTCAACAAAGGATGAGAATAGTTAGTCGTTGCTTTTATTTTGTTTTATGGTATCACAAAACGAATAATAGAACAAATTTTACTCCCACGATGGATGTTAACGTTTTTCTATCTTACAATGTTTCAAGCGCGCCTATTAAGTTTGACAAACACAACGACTACAATTTGAATAGACCATAATAGAGAAATTATATTTGGTTTTTGTTAAGTTATAGTTTGTTATACATAAACCAAAAGCATTAAATAAACATTTTTAATCTAACGTAATTATTCATAAAAATATTGAAATATCCGATTAAGTGTTCGAAAAAAGGCATTTATAAAACAAAATAACAAATAAACGATGATAAAAATTAGCCGGTTCTTTTATTTCATCTTATAGTATCACAAAACGAGAAATATTGTAGATATTTGACTCCCACGATCGTTGTTATGATTTTTTTATCTTACAATGTTTCAAGCCTATTAAGTTTGAAAAACACGACGACTACATTTTTAATTGACAATGATAGATAAACTATATTTGGATTGTGTTAAGTTATAGTTTGTTCATAAAAATAATGAAATACCCGATTAAGTATTCGACTACATATAGAATTAGTGTGTGTGAATACGATATCCAACTTAACGATGAAAACACATTAGGCAGCAAATATTGAATAATTTATTTTGTAAATACTAATTAAAATGAAAATATTTGTGAAACAGGTTAAAACAAACATTAACTTCGACAACATCATAGGTTACACGTCTTTTTTTATCAAATAAAAAAACAAGTTAAAATAAAGGAAAAAACAAATAAAACATAAATATCATGGGCCGAAAACAACAAAAATATAAGCTAACTCATTACGCGAGTTTCAATTTATAAAAAAAATCAGTTTAAATAAGAATTATACATTATTATATATGTTTATAAAAAGTTTTAAAAGCAGAATAAAACACATTTATAATAAGTGCCAAAAAAGTACCACAAATTACAATTTAGTTTTTTTTGTTTTCAGTCGCTAATCTCTTCGATATGTCGTGCAGACTCCAATTGTTCACAAATTGACGATCTTGCAACCTGCTCAATGCCGTACTTAATGTTACTTCATTCACCTCTGCTATTCTTTTAACTTCCTCCAAGATGATATTCCAATTATAAAACTTCCGATATTCTCTTTTGCTCCAACTAGTTCCACTTGATTCCAAATCGGCGATAGAAGAGAGCCCACCTATACCATCATGGTATGCTTTCCACACATCTTTAACCGTGTGAAGTCGGGCTCCTATTTGAGTCATCAAAGGAACTTGATAAGATTTTTCTTGTGAAGGAACAGGAGGTGGAAAATCTTCAGTTGCTCTTGCCGTTTCCACATGGGTTTGATGTCGCTCCTCTTCACTTCGAGGAAGATTACGTTCAAGAGTCCCGATTCCCATGGCTGATTCACCTTCATATGGTCTATTTTGATTTTGAGAAGGTTGTCTTACAGGTAACGTCTCTCCTTGACCGTCCATCACCTGCATAATATGGGTTAACTTGTCATCTATATTACAAATTTTCTCCTTCAAACTTGAAAGTGTCTCTTTTACATAATACATTTCCTCTCCCATATAATCAATCTTTCTTCCACAAGTTTCACTCCACATGAATAATGAATCAACTGATTTTCCCACTTGTGAGATCGTAATGGACACATTTGCTTCGCAACAACAATTCAAGCCCACATGTCTAATGCTTCATGACAAGTTTTTTTGCCTTCCTCTTTGAACGACAACCACAAACGAGATTGGAACAGTTTGTGCTTGAAGAAAGGAAGATCAGGAAATAAATCCTGGAAAAAAACATGGTCCTGTAAAAACACACTTATGAGCCATAACATGGTGTGAAGGAAATTTTGTGCGCTTAAATCCTTTTCGGATTTAGAAGCTCGAGCATTTTTCTGCACAAAAAAGCAATTGTATGGTTTAATAGAAAAATAATTCATTAAGTATAAAACAAAAACAAAAAAATATTACATTGAATATAAAAAAAAATACATATATATATATAAAACTAAAAAAATTGTGAAAGAGATCAAAAAAAAAGAAAAGAATAAAAAGAGATTGAGACGGAAAGAGAAGAAAAAAAACCAATTAAAGGAATAAAAAATTACCCGAAAAACATAAAAAAAACAACATAAAAAGAGAAAAACAATTGAAAAAATAAAAAAATATTTGAAAAGACAAGAAAAAATGAAAACACACAAAAAACAATAAAAAAAATCGATATAAGTGATACAAGAAAAACAACATGATAATATAAAAACAATGCCACGAACATAAAACACCAAAAAATACTTAACACAAAAATTAATGATAGAAATGGTGAGAATTTTTATAAACATATAGTTGGCATTTCAGCATATGCCGTTTCGACCCACGGCCAAAATATGGCACAAAGAGAAGCAGGGGGTTTCACTCTGAAACGAGGTAGAAAATATTTTTTGGTGTTGTTTTCGTGGCCAGAAGCTTGAAGTAGAAGCTTGAAGTAGAATGTCCGCTGGCAAATCCGTGACATATGAGTATGAGAAGTGGGCGTATGTCCAACGTCCCATCACTTTGATGGCTTCTTGATCAGCACTGAAATATTTACCCTAAAAAAATCAAAATTTCGAAAATTAGAACATAGATAACAAAACTTCATTATTTCAAATAAATGCATGATAAAAATCAAATGTTAAGTTTACAAAAACGCACCCTCCTGTCGCCAACACCGTTGCTCCTTGACCACGTCAGACATGGGTTTTATGAGACAAGGAAATATTTTTGGTTTGGAATGTTTTTTTTATATACTGAAACTGTGTATTATAGCAAAGAGGTTGCATGAACGGTGTTTATTTTCCTTCTTAGTCTTTCGCTAAAACTCTCCCTTCCGTGAAAGGCTCACCATACTTGGTTTCTTTCGTCGAAAAATTAGGAATTGCATTTTTATTTGTAGCTAGTTCCCACCTCCAAAAAAACTGTTGGGCCACAGCACCTACCGGACAAATAAGAAAGTCTAAGTGACGCATGCATTCGATAAATTCCGCACGACCGTTCAGCGGTAAAAAAATACCATAAAAAAACCGAAAAGAATTAGTAAATTTTTTTTTTGGTTATGCACAAAACATTACAAAAATACACATTTCATTAAAGCTCCACTTTTATAGATTACTTAACACATTAGTTGTCCCATTTCTTGTAATCATCGCCAAAACACAACCCTTGTCCGGCCCAAGATAAGGAAGATCATACAAAAAAAACATTCGCTAACTGAGCATTTCTGAAATCATCGCCTCGACCGAGACACGCATGGTTCATGATAAATTCACTCCTACAAAAAACAAAAACAAAACATCAAAGAGACAAAAAATGACAATGTTACAAATATAATGAGAGATTTCTTCGAAAAAAATATACCCTCTCTCCCAAAAAACAAAAAATTGCATCACAAAAAAAATAAACAAAACAACACAAACAAAAAAATGACAATGTTACAAACATAATTGGAGCTTTATTTTAAAAGAATATATACTTTATCCCAAAAACAAAAATTGCACATAATTTTCGTCTTTATTTTATAGACTTTGGAGTTAACTTCTAAAAACTTTTTGAATCCCGAAAAAACATGTTAAAAAAAATGTAATATAAAGTCAAAAAATAAAATCTAAACCCCAAAATAAGAAAATCGGATAAGAAACTCAAAAAGAATGCACCCTATAAAATAAAGTGTTAAGTAAAAAACAACATGAGTCGAAACAATGAAATACAAAATTCAGTATTTTTATCGATACATACCTCACTTGAATGCTGGTGTATGGTTCCATCTCCAACTTTTTTTCTTTGTGCTTTCCTTCGGCGAACTCCAACCAAAATGTTGAAAACCCTTTGTAATCTTCGAGAGAATACGCTTCTCGTATGCCTTCTTGACGGTCTTCATGGTTCTTTTTTTAAAAATTTGATGTATTTTTTTTGGACTCTTGTAAAAGTTTTTGGATGATATTGTTGTCTCTAAGATTTTCACCCCCCCCTCTTTTTATGGCTAATTACGTTTTATACGAGTCTTGGAGTCCTTTCACCCATTGTATGAGTGTGGTATAGCTTTTATTTTTGTTATTCTCTAATAGTCCAATAACCCCATCAGGTGTAATAGCTACATTTGGGTGCCTTTGTGCACTCCGAAATTTTTCATACTGATTTAAACCAACTTAATAAGCTTTTTATGTGTTTGGGTTACGTCGTTTTAATGTATCTTTGATGATCCCTGTTCTATCTGTTTCACTATAATGTGGGGGGGTTTTTTTTCCTACATTGCAATTGTCATCTTCTAAATGAACAATTTTTTGAAAGTTTCCAAATGTGAGCCCTAAGAAAATACTAGGTAAAATTTGGAAAATTCCCTTACGCCAAGAAAACATTGAAAAGAAAAAATAAGAAAAAAAATTAATGATAATAAAAGAAAATAGTAAGAAAAACCTTTAAAAAGTTAAATTTAAAATAAAGGTGTTGAAAGAAAAACAAGTAAAGGAATAAAAAAGATGAAATAAAATAAAATAAAAATAAAACAAAAAAGAAAATTCAAAATTGTAGGATTTAGGGTTAGGTTGTAGGATTTAGGGTTAGGTTGATTTGGTTGTTGGTTTTAACACTAAGATACGTTAAAACGAAAATCAAAACCTATGGTCTAGCGTACGTAATAAATAGATTAACATACGCCCATATTTACTTACGTTTCAAAACAATACAATGTGAAACGTAATCATTTGCGATACATACCGAAAAAAAATTGGTCCACATTTGAGCGTACAAAATTCGCGCGGAGGGTTAATGTACATTGGAGATTACGGAGCGTACGGAATTTGCGCCGAGAGGTAATCTACATTGGCGAGCACGGATTTCAAATTTACCACGTACAGACATCCGCGAGGAGAGTTAATCTACATTGAAAAGTACGGAATTTCACTTTCGACCGTTCGGAATATGATAAATAACGTCACATTTTGGAGTAAATAAATAGTAAACGCGGATGTATCTTGTACTTTTTAAAATTTGAATATACATACCTTCTCCGCTTTCAAAATACCTTCGCCTCCTTTCAAAATACCTTCTCCTCCTTTCAAAATACTACTTCAATGATGACTGTAGGATATTTTTACACTCTCCGCGTATTATTCTCATTTCACGTAGCGTAGTAAAAAAAAATTCGCATGCGGCGCCAAATGACGACAATATGACTGTATTTTTTTATTGTTTATAATGTCAAACGTAAAGTGTTCTCACGTGACGCCCAGCTAATTTTATTTTTGTTTTTCATGGCAAAGGTCAAGTGTTCTCACGTGATGCGCGACTCAGTTGTTCGACGGATTAAATGGTGTAGTGTTTAAAGTGTGAACGTTTACTATATTGTGTAGATATTTTGAGTCGCGAACGCGATTTACATGTTCTCATGCGACGCTTGTGACGCTATTTGTGGTGAATTCTCTATATGACAACAATGTAAGTATGAATACTTTGTATTTTTTTTTGTGCATTTGACCTAATCAGCGAGGAGACTCCTAAAAAAAAATCTCCGCGCTTCGCGCGAATTTTTTGTCCTTATCAATAACTAGGAGGGATTTACATTGCCTGGGAAAAATCCTCCTCGAAGGTCTCCGCCGCCCACCAAATGTGCCCTCCCCCCAATGTCTAATACCACTACGGTACCAAATTTGTTATAACGTGTCAAATGTACTATCTTTGATAAGATGATGTAGGCGCTTGCGTCCAACGAAAACAATGCCTGCGTTGATCATTTCCCTATATATATTTGTTTTGATCTGCCGTTCTCCATCCGTACGTATGAACTTGCCCGTTTGTTTGTCCGTACAAACTTTCATTCGTCATGGATTACGGCAGCTCTGGGCGTCTTAGGGTCAAGTTCCATCAGTCGTTTCGTTAATCGTACGGCCAACTCTACGGGTCGGGTTAATTGAGTCGAAGTTCCATCACAAAGAGTCCGTAATCCACGTGTAATCCACGTGTTATACATTGAGTGGCACCACGTGGTTTTTGACCTGATATTTAAAATCTTTTAAAAATCTTCACACCAACAAGTTTCACTTCAAAACTTCACTTGCGCATAATACGACAATTTTTTTGTACTTTCTCCAAACGCCAGTCTTTTACGCCAACTCATTTTTTAGGGTTCTTATTTTCGAACATGACAAAAATTCTTTTTTGGAAATAGTGTCACAAAAGAAATTGCGCGACCAAGGACCGTTTCGAGATTACTTTTTTAATTTTCAGTTGCATTTTGAATAGTAGATACCATGTGCAAATTTCGTCAATTTTCGTTGGTTTTCCATCGTGACACGTAGCTTATTCTTCCACCGTGTCACGATTTTTTTTTTCTGTATTTGCCAACCCACCTCTTACAGGTACGTTGGCAGCTAGAGAGAAAAATGAAGTGAACGCCTCGCGGATGAACATCCGACGGTCAGTATTACCTCCAAGACCTTGGGAGAGCATTGGCAAGATTCTCTGTAATGTTGTTTCGCTTATAAAAACAAAATAAGCGGTACAGTTTGATACGGATAGTCGCGGAACTCTGTATTCGACTGATGGAACTTGACCCTTATTTGATAAGAAAATTTGGCTCGACATGTCCGTACAAACGTCTAAAAAAATGGCGAAAAATAAAAAGTTTTGCATAGACGCATGCTATGGCCGTACATTTATTTGTCGACTATCGCCAGCTATCGTGATATGGATAATTCGTAGCGAAGCTGATAAATATCGGGTTGGCAAATTTCAGATACATCAATATAACGAAGTCGCGATGTTGCGAGAATTCGCGATACTGACCGATATACACTCCACTATTTGACAATATTTCCTTTTTGTGTTGGGAAAGGTCAACGACGGTCAAAATTCTTCAGCCACTAAGGTCACTGGAACATAGAACAGTGCATAAAGGACGAAAACATCTTATTTGTCGAGAAAACGCGTTAAAAATATCTGCAGCTCTGTAGCACGATGAAATCAGTGTACGGTCCTCTGTTTTTAACGCGCTTTCCGTAGAAATCTGTAGATTATTTTTGCAGACAGGATTTTTGAACATTCAAAATGTGACGCGGTGTCTCCAGGTGAAAATCGCCAGCGCACCAATGAAGACAAAAAAGGAAGATCCAGGAAGCGACAAGCTGTAAAATCTTTCGGCGCATTTCATTTGTCGCAGGGCCGGCAGTCAAACTTTATTGAATCGTTTCTGAATCACTAGGCTGAGTGTGAACACCCTCAGACTACAAATAATACGGACACGACTAAAAATAGTACGGACAATACTAAATATAATACGGACAAACGGTATCCGAGTTAGGGATCTTCTCCATCAGGCGTCGGCAATAATCGTACGAAAAAGCGTACGGAAGCGATTATGGCAGTAATATTTTGATCAATTCTCCATCACATCGTGCCAACAAGTCAACTACAGCCTACGTGCATTATTCCGATTGGACCACGTAGGCTCTTGTAAAGACTTTAGAAATTGTCAAAGATTCTAAAAGCACAAAATCTGACCGTCGTATCTGTACGGATTGACAAAATTTAAGATTTGAAAAAAATATGAAATTTTAACATCTGTCCGTGCGTACTTTATCACTGTTCGAGTTGCTCCACCATGTTTTAAACATAGTTCAAAAGTAGGTGGCCGTACGCCCATACAATATGCCTATTGTATGCAAAACATACAATATGGCCTTAAGACCCATATTGTATTGGCCGCAAAATGAAATAAAATAGTAACAGGGTTGAGTTGCACATGGATCGATAGAGAACGTATCTCTCATTTACACGTGTACAAATTTTACACGTCCAGCGTGTGGCTAGTCTACTCGAAAACAATGGAAGACGCTAGCCAGGCGATAGAATAAGCGTTTGCTTCAAAAACATCGAATCGGACGGTCGACGTTGTCGCCTAAAAGTTTAGAGAATCTTGCCGAATCTACAATAAACATGTTTAAAAAGTAGAAAGTACGAACATGTTCGAAAATGTACGAAAATGCTTTTTTTACATTAAACAACCTCACTTTTTGCCTGATGGAGTTTCACCCTTAAGCGTACTCAAATAGTTAACCTTCACGAGTAAGCTTTCATTTTAAGTTCCTGCCCAGGTAAAAGCTCAGGAAATAGTAAAAGTTCCGCTAAACGAAATGTTTTGCACTTGTCAATATGTGTCAGGTCTAATTAAAGTTTCAACGACCAATGACACCTATTCCACACATGATTCCTATTTCCTAAAAACATTAACTGAAACCATTACGCATAAAAACTTAGAAAGCTAAATTTTTTACTAAAAACAACAAAAATCAAAGTCCGAGTCCGTACTTTTCACTTTGCCAGTTTGCCGAACACGATAACATTAACGAATACGACAAAATAATTAACGGGAGCCGTTCCGTACGTGTGAGTGGGACTACAGTACAGTACAGTACTGTACTTTCAGTGCCATCGTTTTGTAAAGTACTATACTTCTTTTACAAAACGACAAAGACTATTTGCGCCAGCCAGTCAACAAAAAACATAGCGTCGCATCCACACTAATTCCCGTACCGCCGAAAAAAAAAGCATATATAAATCTGCAGAAAGTTCGAAAAATAAATAAATATTTTTGAGCTTCACGCCACATGAATAAAACAAAAAAAACGTACGGAAGATCCGATTTTTTCACAAGATTACCAGAAAAAATGGGGAAATAGATAACAAAATCAATGAATAAAGAGATAAACAATTAAATAAAACAACGAATAAACAATAGAGGCAGTTGGGGAAAGAGAGAGGAAAAAAAGGACGGAGTTAAAAAAGGCACGTGTCATACAACGAGCGAATAAGAGAGTGCCACGTGGCAAAATGGAGGGACAAATCAGCCTCCACATGGCGAGGACTTTCCGAAAGATGACAAATTGCAGGTAAGACAAAATTTCAGGAGGGAGGAGAGAGGAGAGGGGGGGAGGGAGGGATGAAAGGAGGGAGGGAGAAAAGGAGAGAGGGAGGGAGGGAGAGGGTATAGGACAAGGGATAGGGAGCGGGAGAGGGAGAGGGAGACGGAGAGGGATTGGGAGAAGGAGGGGAGAGGAGGGAGAGGGGGGAGGGGAGGGGGAGGGAGAAAAATGGGGTGGAAAGGAATGAAGGCAACGAAAACTAATCTTGACATAAAAAAAAATTGTTCCAAAATTTGATCTTAAAGTTTTCAAGGATATCTCTCTTAGCAAAACACTTGTATTGCTGGATGGCACTTGAAAGTGAAATGTTTATAATCTGGTACAAGAGTGCTGGTACTGGCCGTTGGACATCAAACATTGGACAGTGGACATTGAATATTGTGTATTTGATAGTGGACATTAAACATTGTTCATTGGACTTTGGACATTGGACATTGGACATTAAAATCTGTACAGTGGACGTTTCACCTTGCATGTTGGATATCAAACATTAGACATTAGAAACAATTGGAATAACAAACAAAAAAAAAATCCGTAACTCTTCCTGTTTACGCCAAAGACCTAATTTCAATGTGCAGCATCTTACGTGTCTCTATTCAGGGAACCACAAACGAAATCATCGCATTTTATAACTATTTTCTCGATGGTCTTCACATTTCTACTATTTATGTCCATTGGGCCACTTTTTGGAATGGCAAAATCGGTCGATCCATGTACGACCCTCGGAAATATGTTCGAAAATTCGGCTCCTCTTCTTCCTTCACAGTATAAAGCTTGTCTCCAGACTATTCCTTTTCATCCACAACAAGCGAAAACCCTATTGAATACACTTTGGAAGGTCCTTGTGAAAATCTATCCTTATGTAAATCTTGCGATTCAGTCACCCAATATGCGACTCTATAGCAAATTAAGGCTTCGAAGGCAATTGAGAAGGATTCAAAATACAACATATGCGAACGATTTCGATTTTCATCGGGACGTTGTGAAAACTATTCATTCTTTAAATGACGCCCACACAGGATGGGAGCCTACATGTTTTGGAGGAAATGCTATAGCTGTAAATGGTCTTCCTATGGTTCAAATTTTTGACAAATCAAAAAACAAAACAGTTGTTAAAATTGCTCCGTCTAAAGGTTAGTTATATCGTGACACATAGCACGTGTCACATTTTTAATAGTTTTAAAACACCGACCATTTTTATTACCTCTATTTCTTTTCCATTGGTTGTTATATCAATTATCTCTCTACTTTTGCTAATCTAAATTTGTACCAATCATTTTTGCTTATTGTTTACTAATGGACATGTTTATCTATACTCGTAAATACTAAATTCCACTAGAATACCAACCCTTAATTGTTTTTATGTACGTCTTTCCAATTATAATCTATAATATTTGACCCGTAGTACATATGTTTTTTCAATTGTTTAAACATTCTTCTTTGTTTGGAGACTTGTTTTTGCTCCTGTTTCTGCGGCCATTGATGATTTTTCTTCGACGTTCTTTCTTCTTTTATGTGCAACAGCGTTCAATATTTTAGAATCTATCGGGTACGGTCCATATTTAACTTTGACAGCGGAATTTCTAAATGTCAAAGACATGATACTGTTTGCCGATGCACAAGTATCAAAGATTAACGGTTTAAATTATGCGGAATACATAAAATTCAGGGCGAGTCAACAAGGATTATATCGAGACGTGCAAGCCCGTGTAAACAATCTTTTTTTTCGATATTCAAAATCCATATTTTTTGGAGATTTGATGCAGCCATACATTTTTCCAGATGATGACACGTTAAATATTACGCTTCGCAGGTATGTATTACCTCTCTCTCTCTCCCTCTCTCTCTCTCTATCTCTCTCTTCTCTCTCTTCTCTCTCTCTCCCTCCCTCCCTCCCGCACGTATGTTCCAGTGCAAGCCCTTGTCTTTTTTCCCTGTTAGTAAGTCTATTCTCAAGAATATAAGAGTCAACTCGCAAGACATGTTTCTAAATGGGTAATTCTGCGCGAAATCTGGTCTCACAGTTTTTCAATAGAAGGACCAAAATGGTTTTCCAGGAATTTGGTGTTTTCCAGGAAGGAGCAATCATTACTCTGCCAAACATAATAGAAATGTTCAATATTGTACAAATTTTGGTCAATGTCTCTCTAAGAACCACTCGTGCAATTAGGCTGAGTATACCTTGAATTGTTTTTAAGCTTCTACTACTTCACAAACGTTTTTTTTGGATAAAAATTTGCAAAGCTCCAAAAGACATTTTAAATAAACAGATACTTTTAGGAGACTTATTGCCATTTTTTCTCACTCTTGTGGAACAGACAAATTGTCGACTTCTCACTCCCGCCTCCCTCTTTGTTTTATTTTTTTTTTCTTTTATTTCCACAGGAAAAACTCAAATAAACCGGAAACTCTCAATGTACCTTATTTTGTTTTTTACTCGGGCTACAGTTTCAGCTCCAGTGCCGAATATTACGATTACAATTGTAAAATATATCCCTCTCAAACTCCGGATTCAGCCAAGAAATCCGTACCCTATAGTAGTTTCAAGCAACAAATTATTAATCCGAAAAAACACTTTCATGAACCGCCGAAATTTTTGCCACCCGAAACTTTATCAGCGCTCGCAACAAGTAAAGAAAATGCAAAAGTGACAAGGTTATCCTCAACTTATGACTACTTTCAGGTGATTTTTCAAATTTAAGAACATTAATTTTTCATTTTTCAGAAATGTCACGTTTTTCTCAGGAACCGTTCTTCGCTAAAATGTTTTTTGAAACCATCATCAATTTTGGAAATGTGATTTTGAAAATCTGACCCATCTGAAATGGTATTTTCAAAAGAGGGTCTTTTTCAAAATATGATAAAACAATCTCATATTTTCTCTTTTTCTTGAGCCAGAATTTTGTGTTTGAAATTAGTTTTAACCTTTAAAACGTCAGTAACATTTAAATCCAGAAACCGATCATTCTTTTGCAAACGTTTTGCAGGTGTATTTATTGAAAGATAAAAAAACTGCCGTTTTCGTAGTTTCAGATTTTGGACAAGATAATTCAACGTCTAGTTCGTTAAGCCAAGATCTATACCTTGCCTTTGAAACTATTCGGTAAGTCAGTCAATCAATTCTCCTCTCCCTCTCTCTCGCCATTTTCCTCTCTCCCTCTCCACCTCTCCCTCCGTCTCTCCATACCTCTCCCCTTCCCTGTCCCTGTCTCTCTCCCTCTCCCTCTCCCTCCCCTCCCCCCTCCCTTTCCCTTTTCCCCCTCGCTCCCTCCTCTTTCTCGCTATCTCTCTCCTCACTCTCCTTGATGTTGATTTTATAATATTCTCTGCCTTTCTTTACGTTACAATTTTTTTTCCATCAATGTCATTTGGCAATATTATTAATATATGTATTTTTTTGTTTTCTAAAGGTCTTCTGGAGCATCACGCCTCATAATTGACGTCAGCGACAATCCCGGAGGACTTGCCCATAGTGCAGCTTTTTTAACTCAACTATTTTTTCCGAAAAAAGATCCCAGATTTCCGCTACAATTTAAAGCAAATAAATTTGCCCAAGAAGCTTACAAGGAAGCTTCTCGATCAGAATATGTCACAAGTTCGTTTTACGATTATAAACAAGACCAATATGTCGATAAAAATAACAAACTGTTTAAAAAATCTTCCGACTTCTTTTATCCTTTAGTTAACATTACTCAAAATAACAACACGGAACCATATTCCTCACTATTTTACTTGAGAAATTGGTTCAAAGACAACCTAGATGGTTTATCCCTCCCAAAAGAACCACTTTTCAAACCAAAAAATATACTTTTATTGAGTAATGGTCTCTGTTTTTCCACTTGTGCGATTTTTGTTAACCAAATGCGACAAATTCACAAAGTTAACGCAGTTAGTGTGGGAGGAAAACAAAATTTTGATCCGTTTTTAGTAGGAGATGGAGCAGCTGGATTTGTTGTTTCGGACTTTGACCGGTTTTATGCAGGAGAAGTTTCAGGATTAGGGCTTCAAGGAAATTTTATTCCTTCCCAACTTCCTGTACGAGGTTGGTTACATTTTACTTTAGCTCAAACTTACGGTCCTAAAAGCTCAAAAATTCCTTTAGAATTTATGTATGAACCGGGACACTTTAAATTGCATTATACGGACAAAACGGTAGTAGATGTAGAAGCTCTTTGGATGGAGGCATCAGTTTTTTTCTCCAAGTGAAAGATGTTTAAGAGAAAATCAAGGGAGATATTTGTGAGGGAAAATTGGGAGAGGGAGAGATGGGACTTCTGTAAATTACATTCGTTAATAGTCATATATATGAAAAACATGTTGATTGTTTATGAAAAGAAAAATCGGTGAAGATATGTCTGATCTCCAGAATCCCGAATTGTTGTTATTTTATTTTTCGATGTACTCGTACACATATTCAAAGGAGACTAGGACATTTGATGAACTAATCATCTCTACTCTACCAGACGCCATATCCCACTTACCAATATAAAGCACATGTAACAGGATGAAGAGCAAGAAACAATAAAAAGAGAGATAATAGTGAAAGCAAATACTTTCATAGACAAATTCCCAGATATGCATTCAATCGCATGTATACAATGTTCTTGCATGTGGAAATGAATTAAGATTATTAGTATGACCTTCATCAAGGTGAGAATACAGAAAATACTTCAAAATATTTTCTTTCAAAATATGGGCAATGTGAAAAAACAAATATATCTGGGGTCACTGTTTGGATCAGCCGCTCTTGCAGTTTTTTTTTTGGATTTCTAAAGGTGCCTTCCTTTCCACCGTGCACACCTCCATAGGTCTGAATGTGAAATAAACTACACTGTGTATAGTACTTACCGCTTATGTTGTTTCACCATTTGGATCACACTTGTCAAAATATTAATCCGACGGTTTTGAGGAAAAGAAATTCTCGCCTTACGATTGGCAGACATCGGACACTTGTGCTCGGAGAAAAGTGTTGAGTTTAGTTCTTGGTTAGAAGCTTTTATTCAGATTTCTAGGTTCTTGTTAATAACGTAACTAGTATTCTAGTTCTCATTATCTGGTTAGCTTTTCTGTTCCAGTTTACATTATCTAGTTAGCTTCTCTTTTGTTTCTTTTGTCGCTTCTTAGAAGCATAGACCCTAGCATCTGACAACAAATTTGATCCTTAGTTTCCCACCGCCAAACCAAGGATCATTTTTTTTCCCTTTCGACCAATGAGTCAAGTGACTTTCATGGTCACCTAAGATCCCTGGATTCCTATAAGTCACCTTCGTGACAATCTCCCTCTTGTTTAAGTTTCCAGCTTTTTATGTGATTTCACTATCAAGTAGAACAAATTGCTTTCTTATCTTTTCGTCTTCATGTATATTTTCTTCCCTACTTTTTACCGTTGCCATGTCATCTCCGGCAATAGGCTTAAGCGACGGAAAAAACATTAAAATTAATAACAATACATGGTTTACTTTACATTCATACATCCATGGCAATTATCCAAAAAACAGTTATACCACAAAGTGACGAAACATACGTATAAAAAAAATAAAAATAAAAAATGAGACTCCAAGAGTCCATAAATGTCACGACGAATATGTGGATGGTAAATTAGGGTTCCCAAGGGCTACAAGATAAATATGTTACAAAATAAATATGTTACAAGATAAAAATGTAGCCTAAGTTACATGGCATTTGAAAGTTTTCTAACAACACAAAGGATTTTAAGGAAAGCAAAGAAGGGAAGAGGGGCAGAGGGGAAGAAGCCGGAAGATGGAAGAGGGGAGGAGGGAAGGAAGGGAGAAGAGGGTAAAGAGGGGAGGAGGGGAGGAGGAAAAGAGGAGAAGAGGGGAAGAGGGAAGAGAGGAAGAGGGAAAGTGGGGAAGAAGAGAAACGGGGAAGCGGAGAAGAGGGGATGAAGGAAAGAAGTAAAAGAGGAGAAGAGAGGACGAGAGGAAGAGGGGAAGTGGGAAAGAAGTTAAAAGGGGTAGAGGGGAAGAGGGAAAAGAAGAGAAGAGAGGAAGAGAGGACGAGGGGAAGAGGAAAAAGAGGGGAAAACGGGAAGAGGAAAGAGGGAAAGTGGAGAAGAGGAGAAGAGGGGAGGAGGGGAAGTGGGGAAGAGGGGAAGAGGGGAAGAGGGGAAGAGAGGAAGAGGGAAAGAGGGGAAGAGGGGAAGAGGGAAAGAGGGGAAGAGGGGGAGAGGGGAAGAGGGGAAGGGGGGAAGAGGGGCAGAGGAGGAAGAGGGGGGGAGTGGGGAAGAAGGGGAGAGGAGAAGAAGCGAAGAGGGGAAGAGGGGTGGGAGGGGGGGAGGTCAGAAGAAGGAACAGGGAAAAAGATGAGGAGAGGAAGAGGGGAAGTGGGAAAGAAGTTAAAAGGGGTAGGGGGGAAGAGGAAAAAGAAGAGAAGAGAGGAAGAGAGGACGAGGGGAAGAGGAAAAAGAGGGGAAAACGGGAAGAGGAAAGAGGGAAAGTGGAGAAGAGGAGAAGAGGGGCGGAGGGGAAGTGGGGAAGTGGGGAAGAGGGGAAGAGGGGAAGAGGGGAGAGGGAAGTGGGGAAGAGGGGAAGAGGGGAATGGGGAAGAGGGGAAGTGGGGAAGAGGGGAAAGGGGGAAGAGGGGCAGAGGAGGAAGAGGGGGAGAGTGGGGAAGAAGGGGAGAGGAGAATGGGAAAGAGGGAAAAAAGGAAAGAGGGGAAGACTGGAAGAGGGGGAGAGGGAAACACGAGAAGAGGAGAAGAAGGGAAGGGGAAGAGGGTAAGAGGGGAAGTGGGAAAGCGAGGAAGAGGAAGTGAGAAAGAGGGGGAAAGGGGAAGAGAGGAAGAGGAAAAAGAGGAGAAGAGAGGATGAGAGGAAGAGGGGAAGAGGAAAAAGAGGAGAAGAGAGGATGAGAGGAAGAGGGGGAGAGGTGAAGGCGTGAAGAGGGGATGAGGGTAAGAGGAGAAGAGGGGAAGAAGGGAAGAGGGGAATAGGGGAAAAGGAGAACAGGGGAAAAAGGTAAGGGGGAATAGGTGAAGAGTGGAAGAGTGGAAGAGGGTAAGAAGGGAAGAGGGAAGAGGAAGCAGGGGGGAAGAGGGGATGAGGGGAAGAGGCGAAGAGGGAAAAGGGGAAGAATGAAAGTGGGGAAGAGAGAAAGAAGGGAAAAAAGGGGTTTGGGAAGAGGATGGAATGGGCGAAGAGGGAATGGGGAAGAGGGGAAGAGGGGTAGAGTGGAAGAGAGGAAGAGGGGAAGTGGAGATTTTTTTTTTTTTTTTACAATTCTACTGCGACATTCGACCTATTAAAAGATTTGACAAATACATTCTAAAGATTAGTAAAATCAGTATGGTCAATAAAATAGAAACTTAACAAATTTTGGGAAAGTCTTACATATATAGCTTATGGTCGATGGACGACAACACTAAATGATGTTCGTGTATACTTCACATTCATTATTTTATGTTAAATAAATTAAATTACATAATCCTACTTTTTTCATCTTATTCTCATACTTAAGTTCTAAGAGTCGCATATAAATGATAATAAGATTTACGACGATTAGCGCTAAAGGAACATTTTGAGAGAAAGACAAATATATATACATATACATAAGTATATATACATATCATAGTTCAAAAGTAGGTGAAAGTAGGCCCATACAATATGCCTATTATATGCAAAACATAGTTGTTCAAATCGAGCGATTTTTTCATTTTTTACGATTAGAACGTATAATTCGTGACATTTGAATAAATCGGAAAAAAACGCGATGTACTTTCTGTTCGGAAAACTGAACGGCTAATTTGCGGAAATTGTACGGTATTTTACGATGCTGTATGGTTTTGTACGGTAAATGTACGAAATTAGGTGAAAGATAAGCTGCACTTCGTCGTACTTTCTGTCCGGTAAACTGAACTGCGGTATATGTGAAATTTATTTCTTTATATATGTACGGAATGATACGGACGAAAATTCATTAACGATTTTTACGATTTTTTCAAAAGGTTCAATGCGCTTGTTAGGTTTAATTCGTCGCGATTAAATCGTTCGCACTAAACGCCGTGAACAATTATGATGCAAAACATACAATATGACCTTAAGACCCATATTGTATTCGGACCTATTCGGACCAATTAAAACATTCGGACCAAAAAAATTTATTTACACCGTCAGATTCGGATGATCGGACGGTCGCTGATCAAAGTAGCGATCTAAGAAGATCACATGAAAAGCCCATAACACAACTTACGATAAAGGCGCCAACCAAAGGCCTACCATAAAAACGCCTACTTTTGAACTATGATACATATATACAAACATATACATTAAAAACCTAAAAAAACCTAAAAACCCTAAAAAAATCCTATATATATAGGAAAGAGAGAGAGAAAAGATGAAAGGGAGAGTGTTTTTCCAAATTCCGGCTCCGATTCTGGAACGTCCTCTGTCACGTCACAATGCGACGCCGGTTTTCCGCGTGACGATGCGGCGATTCGCATTCGGCCAAAATTTCTTCGTCGCTATAAACAGTGTGGAATTACTTTCTTAAACCGCCATCCTCGATATCCAAAATAAATAGAAGACAAAGACAGAAGAATAGACGGTCCGATCTATTTTGGTAAACAAGATTGTGAATTGGACGGACCGCCGACGTCCACGTCTCCTAGTGCTTCCGTTACTGTAATTTCCAATTTTTACGCAAAGAAAAATTCGAGCTTTTTACGGATAAACATCTATTCTATTTCATTTACAAATCCGCCGTGGAAGTAGCGTGCGATCGCACCAAACATTTTTTTCGTGCGAGCACGACTTCGTTTCCGCAAGTGCAGAAATTTCGGTACTCACGTCCGCGCCTTTCCGCACGTGAAAAAAAATCGGTACTCACGTCCGCGCCGACAAATAAGTTTGAGGCGTTTTTGATTGATTGGATATTTTTCATAAAAAAAAAAAAAAACCAAAATAAATAACCCTAAACATGCCCGAAAAAATCTTAACAGCTTTAAAAAACCAATTTCAGGGTGTCTGTAAAATGTAGAACCCTGTTAAACCCTTTTTTTCTTGCGAAACTGTGAAATGGCGATAGAACATCATAAGGTGATGTTCCATGAATTCAGTTTTTTAGTTTTCCACATTTCCCGGTAACGGAACTGGATTCGGAGTTTCATCGGCTAAGTTTTTTAACTGCCCAATCATGACAAGAGGTTGTCGTGACTACTTCCAATCGGCTTACATAGTTTGATTATGATAACCTAAAATAATTTCTTCTACAACCGTCACATTTTAAAGTAACATAGGGACACTCTGAAAACTAGTACGGAGAATCTTCACTAAGCAAAGTAACAAGACTAAGTTACGGTTACATGGAACATACCCTAAAACTTTTGATGGACGACACAAAAATATACTAAGAGGGAACTTCAGATTGTGATTGGTATAAAAATCATTTCACTTGTAGGTTTTTTGTTTTTTATCCCTCGCACGTGTACATTTACGTCACGCAAAAACTTTTCCAAACTCAAAATCTTTCAAGGTGTGTTAGATACCGTTGCTTCTACTAAGAGACTAAAATTATATTTTCATTGGTCCAAACTTTTTGACCAGATAATCATTAACTGCCTAAAAATTTAGAAAAATGTCATTGGCTCCTTCAATCTAGTGTTGTGTATCGGTAAGGATTTGCTGATAACCGATATGGGCCTTTTTTCCGGGACCCGATAATCGATATATTGGTACGATATATCGCTATCGGTCTTATCGCCGATAAGTAGCCGATAATATCGGCTACTTATCGACGATAATGCCGATAACGATAACTATCGGCGATAACTGTACGAGCCGTACAGATAACTGTACGGCATGTACACTCAACTGTACGTCTTATTCCCCCGACGCGCCCTACTCACAACCCCTGAGGTACCTACCAATCACATCATTTGTACAAGCCGAAAGTGCAGTAGCCGGCATAAGATGTGTACGGAGCGATGTATCTTTCACATCTGATGCCGTGGCTTTGTCCCTTTATTTTTTGGGATCCACTGGAAACCTGCCACGTGTCAATCCGTCGGCTTTTTTGGCAAAAGCCGCCAAGAAAGCCATTCCGAGATGTCGACGCTCACGCTGACCGTCCGCTCGTATTTTCTCATTGAATGTCGTCCGTTAGATTCCGGCGGCGCGCATAATGTTATTTTGCATCCGTTGTTCTTTGTGTCCGCCGTCTTTTTACCGTTCCATGATAGCCAGTTTATTGGTACAATTCCGTACGTTCCCGTAAAATTTATGTTCAGTTAACAGCCCAAAAAGTACTACAAAGTACAACGTATTTTTTTTGCAAATTCCGTACATTTCCCATAAAAAACCGTACATTTCTCGTAAATTTACCATTCAGTTTACCGGACAGAAAGCACTCTGGACAGAAAGTACAGAAAGTACAAATATATCGGGACCGTTGACCGTTCGATAACCGATAACTATCGGTATCGGTGTTATCGCGATAACTTTTTTACCGATACACAACACTACTTCAATCATTGCAATCATTGTCGTTTGCACTGAAACGACGAAAGTTTCAATTTTACCTAAACTGACCGACAGCACGGGCAGTTTATAATAAATCAGGCTCGACGGAATATCACCGGTAAAGCTACATATAGAAATGGATTCAAAAATACTTGAATAATGCATGACAGTTGTTCTTACTGGAATTTCATTTTTTGATTTTAGGAGTTTACAATACTTTATGTTTAGTGTCGTGCGCACTAAACTCTGTTTAGTATAGAAATCACATTTTTGTTCTCTGAATGTTCCTGCAACTTCGGCTTTACTGTACGGTATGGCTTTAGGACAAAGCGGCTCTTTGCTTTGTCGTTTTTAAGGTAAAGACAGTTTTGTCGTTTCTGTAGATTTCCTTGATACGTATACATTTTTTTCGTTTTTCACTGTTGACTTGCCGCGCAGAACCTTAAACGACTGTCAGCTTTGTTCAGTCAACTGATTTTTGGCAGGTGTTGCATACACACCCTAGTTTTCATGGGGACACACCGATATCACGAATTTTCGGGGCAGTAACCGATATCTATGCATTACTAAGGAAAAGCTACTCTATATCCTTATGGAATACACTTTGTCGCATGAGCGAAATTATTTAGCGCAAGAATTTACGTCAGCAGGTGCAAAAATGATTGAAACCGTACAAACCTAGTACATATCGTTGGCAAAAATCGTTTATATCGAGGTTCTAGCCGTATCTTTCATGGTGAAATAAGCAAACCAGCGTTGCACTCGATGCGGGTAAGCTTCGGGTATCCGCCAAATCTAAAATGATCAACGGACGACAATAGTTGTAAACTATGTTTCCCTTTTACCCCTAGAAATTAGGGTTACTACTGTACTGTACACCGCCAATCGCTATTAGCGTAGTGTACGCTAATTCCGTCCCGCTTTTTTTTTTTTATTCTCCAATAGCGTAGTTTATTCTATTTTTTTTCTGTACGCCATTTAGGGTTATTTTTCAAGTACCGTACAAAATGGAAGTACGTCATCTTTTAAATAGTGTGGTGTACGGTCAGAGTCATACCGTACAAAAACGTACCTTTTTAAGTGAGAAAGTACAATTCATTATGTTTAGTAGCTGCGGACGCATGAGAATGTGCGGTCTAAAAAGGGGATCAAATCGGGTTGTCAAATATCAAGTTCGCATATATTCGTCCAACAACCACGTTTCTACTGTGTGAACGTGCGATTTGTGTACGATTTGTCCGATTTTGTACAAATACCTATATTAGTGTAAGCATGTTTGCGACCAACATTTAATTTTTCCAAAGACCCAAATTAGAATTATTAAACAATTAGAATGTATGTTTTTTTTCAAAATTTTCAAATTCTTAATTAGCGTAAACCACAGTAATTATTCATGTACGCTAAAGAAACTTCTACGCTAATAGCGATTGGCAGTGTAGTGGAAAAAATGACACACTCTTATTTAGAGCATTTAATTAATTAATTAATTAATTATCTATCTATTGATGTGCATTCGATCCTGCCATTAAAACTAAAGTCTTATAGCAGGGAAAAAAGCCTAAAAATGCTTGCTATATAAGACCGTACAATTCGCGCACAATTAACCTGTGGTACAAATGACATCAAGGCACAAACGGGTAACAAACGGTCACAAACTGACCGCTAAATATCCAGCCTACTTTCAATCAACGTAACTTTGACAAGCCGGCAGTTTTTAGGATGGTGCTACTATAGCGGCCGTCCGTCTCTTGAGGACACCGCTCAAAACCCCAGGAAGTGTTTTGAAAGTGTACATTTCGTACGACTTTTTTTCAGGGTGTCCCTTTTGCAATTTGAAGTGTGCTTATAGCAAATCCGTTCGAAAAACGGTAAAATCATTCCCGTACGGCAAGTTCTAGCTGCCGACGCCTGTCGTTTCTGGTAGGCTCGGTACGAACCAGCTCGACCATCTCGTCCGTACAGTTTACCAGCCGCATGATTGAGAAACGCATCGAATTCTCCGCCCTCGCGACACGGGAAAGTCGCCGGCGTTTTGATTTTTTTTTTTTTTTTCATTGTATAAAGGGACGCAGATCACCAATTTTTAAATCAGGCAACTCCAAAGCTTTAAAGCATTCTCAGCTCTCTTCCTCTCTCTCCTCTCTTGTCAATTTGTTTCATCGTCTACTTTTCTCTCTCCTCCTCTGTTATTGCCACTCGCTCTTCCTCTCTCCCTCTCTTCCTCTCTCCCCACTTAATCTATTTCTCTTTGTATCCTTCTCTCCTTCTCTCCTTCCTATCTTTCTCTCTCTCTTTCGCTTTTTCTTCTTTTTTAGTTATGGGTCGTTTTATCAATGTGGTTCTTGTTCTTCTGGTATTGGCTGCTGCTCTTCAATTTAATCCAGCGGAAGCCTCCAGGCGTCAGCTTGGGAATTCGGTTGTAGCCTCCTCTGGGCGTCATCTTCTCCAATACAGTGAGTTGAAATTAAAAAAGATCCTCATAAAAACGCATTTTTATTTTATTTCTGATATTTAATGACTTATTTCTAGATTTTTTTTTCTTTTTCATAACATTAGACCAGTGAAAAAAAAAATGCGAAGTTGTGGTCTCAATTTGGAGGATAGAAATGATGGCAATTTTTTTTTTTTTTTGTAAAGTACATTTACCATCGGACGCTATGCTCTTCAAACGTCAACTTGCCTTGATGAGAACTAGAATATTTATATCAAAAGCCCTAAGTAGCCTAACTGTCACACATGGTCACTGATTTTTGACAATTATTAGATTGAGGAGTTCTTTGTTTGTTTTTCTCTAAGTTAAGACCATTTTGAACAGTTTTTTTTTTTTTTCTTTTTTCTTTTTTCTTTTTTACTCCTTTCAACGGTTGTGTTATCCACATTGCATTTCTTTTTGCATTGCTTTCTCTTTCTCTCTCTACTGACTCCTTTGCCTTATCGGTTCTTTTTTCTCTCTTTTTCTGTTTTTTTTTCCCCTTTTGCGGAGTTTAGCGAGCTGTTCCTCTCTTTTTCTTTCTCCTCTGACATCTCTCCCACTTTCCTCACTTATCTATCTCTTTTTCTACTATGAAATACATTGCGAGTACTTACATTTGGCATTGTTATCTGTTTTCTCCTGCAGATATTATGACCGACAATCCCACCTGTCCATCCCCAAATCTACACTACTGGCGACAATCTGCTTTTAAACGTATGAACGAAATCATCTTCTGCGTCAAAAACCCCTTCCAGTGCAACTACACTTTTGGCCCACATTTGTAGAGCGTTCGAAAATGACAAAAAAAGACGCAGTGGTTCGTGTTTTGAAAATGATGAGAAAAAAAAAGGGGGGGGACGGAGATATGAACAAAGAGGATGATGAATGGACGGCATTCTGGTTTTTTTCTTCAGGTTCTTTTGAAATCAAAGGGAAAGTTGCAACATGTTTGGATGTAGAGAAATTAGCTGGTTGGTATTCTAAGGTTTTGCTTAAAGATTGACATTTTATGATAGAGGTCTTGTTTTAGAAGGAAGTTCATGGTGGGGATTTTGATTTTTTTTCTTTTGAGCTTTTAGTAGATTTTACTTAGGAAGTTATGATTTTAATTTATATTTATCTTTGGCTTTATTTTTTAGTGGCGAATGATAGACGTTCGCTTTTTTTTCTTTTACGGAGGATTTCCTATTTTTGAAAAGTTTTCTATAATTTATTGACATTTGCAAGCGGAAATATATTTCGAATTTTATTTTTTTCTTGAATGTATTTGTTGGTTTGTTTTTGGTTTGAACTCTGTAGAAGGTAAGGGCATGATGGGCGAAAGAGAGAGAAATCGGAGAAAGATATCAAAGATGAATGGAAGTATAATCATGGCAAAGTAACATATGGAAGCAAAAGATAAAGATAAAAGAGACAAGAGGAATACAAAAAGGAGAAGCACAGGAGAAAATGTCTTCTCATTATAATCGGTTAGATTTGAATGTACAGAATGAACAGGTTAAGTACTAAGTATAACTCTACATTTAGAGTGGACGAGCTACACGACGTCCACAAAAGAATCGAAGCCGCAAAGGAAAAAAAAGGTATTACTGGTGACGGCCAATGACAAAGTCGGTGGACGGCAAAGTTAGGAACGAAAAGAATATTTCGTACAAGGAATCTATAATGAAAGAATCACTAATCTACAATGAATATTGTGAAAGTACAACGTAAGCGTGAAAAGGTACGACGTATGTAACCGTCGAATATAATGTCCACTAAACTACGAGACAAAATAAGTACAATGATACAAAGTGTGTCCGGATAGTAATAAGGGTATCCGTACACGAAAACACATTTACATGAATCAACATTACACTGACGTGAAACAACAGTTCCGCATAGAAATAACATGCGCACTAAAGTACAACTAAGAGAAGTACATGTCACTAAATACACAAATGAAATTGTACTTCAACAAACTCATGATACTTGGAAATAACATGTTTATCATGGCCATGTCTTTTACTTTTAGGAAGAAATATGGCAAATGCGTTGTATACAAACATTCATAAATATATTTACCTTCAAATAAAATTAAAAGACATGAAAAAGTTGTTGCTTGAGGCATAGGATTTACAAATTTTTGGTGAAAAATAAGCATCTTGTAATGCACACAAAACTGACTTACTCTACATACTCACTAGTTGATGTTGAAATTCCATCAAAGCATTGTCTATTTTTTTTTTCCGCCTACTTCAAGTCCTACACGCTACACTTCAAGTGCTAGTATTTAAGTTTAGCGTTTTGTACTTCTTAAGTGGTTTGTACATACCTTTCTTAGTATTTGATTATTCTTATCGTAGAATCTTTTCTAGTTTGATTCTTTCTACCGTAACTAGTCTCACCTTCACTTGTTATGCCTAGAAATAGATCTACCTTAAAGCGCTCTTTCGGTTGCCCTGTCCTTTGGGAACACACTATAAGACTCTTCTTGTGTCTTCTTCTAAAGAATTAATTAAAAAACACTCACACGACAAACCTCTCCTTTGTTTTCTTTATTTTTCGTTACCTCACCTTGTCTTTGTCTATCTTTGGCTTTTTCTTTTGCTTTGGCCTCTTTTGTTTATTTTGTCATGTTAATCTTTGGCCTTTCATGGCCTCTCATTCAATATAAATTACTTAACTTTTTTTTTTTTTTATATATGGAATTCAAAAAAAAGCGAGGAACAACTTTACGATGTTACATTTGTTACTTTATTTGGTTTCTTGTTTCTTTTTTTGTTTATTATCGTGTTACGATTAAATCAATAATCCATCAAATGAGCCTCTTAATAGCGATGACAAAAGATGGAAATGCCAAAAATAGCCCAAGTATAACAAGAAACGAAAAATAAATAAACAAATAGACAAACAAATATATATTTAAAAATAAAATAACAGGTAAGAAAGCTAATAGATAGATAAAAGTATACAAATAAAAAACTCAGCAAATAACGAGATAAATAAAATAGAGCATAAACTCAAAAAATGTACCGGATTTCTTCCCTCTTTCCGGAAATAATCTTCCAGGGTCTCCTTATTTTCCGGAAATAAACTTCAATTAGGGAAACGTTTTCGCAAAAAAAACGATTTTTGCTTTGCTCTTTTAGATTCTAAAAGGGAAAAGCATTCTAGTCGCATTCGTTTCTGGTGACAACGATAATTGATGGTCGATTATTTTTGTAAAGATCGTGAGCCGTTGAGTGATTTGAGTTTTGATTGGGTTTATCATGTTCCAATTTTGATGTAACGAAAAGAGACACGTGGTACAATCCTATTTGTTGTATTTCGTATGATAACCGGCCAGACAAATTCGACGTCACGCCAAAATGTCGTGTTATCAATACCGGTAGAGTTACGTACAGTATCGTACTTTTCATTTTTGCGCGTGCGATCCCGTCACATCACGCCACGTTGTCGTGTTCTCAATATCCGTACACTACCGGAAACGGATTTGATACGTGAAGGAGTACAGCCCGCGACTATGGGCGTGTGCCCATGTAACCGAAATTTTGAAACGTTACTTTGGAATTTAGCGCAGATTTTACGGTGTACTTTTCAAAATGTTCCTATGTCATTCATTACTTGCGCTTTCATTACTTCAAATTTGGATTGGTATCGTACGTCAATAGATAGAGTTTTAGAGAGGGAATAGGACTTATAAAATTTAGTAGGTAGCAGCCTCTCTCCGAGAGAGCTTTTGTACAAAATGTCATCTTTGACCATTCATAACTAACAATTTACTTGACCATTTTCAGTGATTTTTTTTGCTGCGGACTCAGGGGAGTCCAAGCTACAAAAAGGTGTAGTCGGTCAGAGTTTTTGCCTGCCAGGGTGGCTGAATTTCTAAGGGAAAGTCAAAGTGGGAGAATGTGTCCAAAACTCATAATCTAACTTTGCATTTTGTGGTGGAATTGAGCACACAGAAAGTCTTATTTCACAAGTGTGAAGCTATAATGGGTTTCTAATTGTCAAGGGGTCACTCATTTGGGTTTATATCAACTTGGAGTCGGCACTATCTAGATTAGAATCTTTTGGATATGCGATTTTTGTGGGCAATGGAGCACACAGAGTTTCAGGTTATGGGCCCACCATCTAGGGTGCCTATGTTCCATGGAACAGACTTCACTTATTGGGAGTTTACAATGGAGGGATTGCTTTTCGAGAAACACTTAGGGGGAATTGTTTTGGGACAAGTGAGATGTCCGCCACCTCGCTTTGGAGGAGCTTACTATGGAGAATCATCTGAGGCTTCCCTGAAAATCAACCGTATTTCAGACGCAACGGAAGGTGAAAGGAAAATTATTGCTATGGAAGGGGGAAATGGGGAGAAGGATAAAGGGACACCTATGGTGAGGGGAGTTAGACTCTTCGCCACAGCTCCACTGAGAGGGGTTATAAGTAAAACTGAAGAAAATGATAATAAAATTTGGGAGTATAAAAACACTATAGCAAAACATCTCATACTTAGAAATGTGTCTAAGTCCATAGCTATCACTCTTTTGAATCTAACCAAGTCTTCAAAAATTTGGGAAACACTAAGTCAGATTTATAAGAGTGAGACTATTGAGAGGGAGCAATTAGTAAAACAAGAAATAGATGCCTATGTTTATAAAGGCGGTAGCATGATAGAGTTTTGCAATGATATTGCTGCGCTATATATTGAGCTTGCTAGTGTGAGATATGTAGAATCTGAGGAAAGGAAGATTAATACACTACTCATGAAACTCCCCGATGAGTACGAAAACATCATTTGTCATATGCAGGCAATGGATGGCTCCTCATGGACTTGGAGCTTTACCATGGGGATAATTCTTGTGAGGGAAAGCACTTTGGAGCTTCGTAGGGGAAGTGACATAGTGAATGCATTTACAGCTTGCATTTTTCAGCTGGTGGTGATTGGGGGAGGCGTGATGAAAGGAACGGCGGTGACGAGTGGAAGCGTGATGAGAGGAAGAAAGACAAAGGTAAACCTTATCGGAACTTTGGTAGAAAGAGAGGGAGAGGAAAAGAAACGAGAGCTTTGAAAAATAGGGTTTGCTTCTTTTGTAGGGAACGGGGTCATTATATAGAGGAATGCCCTTGTTTGGAAAAACTTAGAAGTTGGAATGTGGATGAGGAGGAAGAAGGGGAAGAGGAGAAAGATGATGAAGATAAGTTGGAGCTTCTCGCCATCGGTAGTATGGGGAAGAGAGAAAAGCACACAGAAATTCCACGTAAGCAATAGTGTGCTTTTGGAGGTATAAGGGAAGTAAAGAGAGAGGAGATACTTGAGGGAGTTCAAAATATTGAGGAAAGTTTCATAAATATTTTGGAAACAGAAAACTGGTCGGAAAGGGAGACTTCAACTGATTCTAAGGATTGGGGAGAAGAGGAATATTTAATGAAAGATATAGGGGAGGAGAAATATTTATTTGGAATAAATTTAGAAAGTGAGTGGAAAGAAATCCATGGGAGAGAGTGAAAGTCCATTTTTTGGGGGTAATGGGTTTGCATCACTAAACGAAGTGATGGTATTATGAAAGTGTGCCTGTAAAAGGGTTAGCATCTGGGTGTAAAAGGGTTAGCATCTGGGTGTATGTTGCAGATTGGAGATGGGGCTGGCTATTTGGATTGCAAAGGGAAATCGGGTTGTGTGTGGATGGAAAAGTGATGAGGTGGATAAACTCTTCGCTCGGATTCATGGAAAGTGGGATGTTAAATAAAATGTGTGATGCAATTAATATTTCAGTTAATCTAAAGCACTGTGTTAAATACGAGAGTATTTGTTTAAGTTTTATGAAAGGAAAAAAAAAAGGAAAAAGAAAAAGAAAAGGGGGAGGGGGTATCTGTTTATTTGTTTATGGGAGTTGAAAAGAAAATAGACTAGAAATAAGGGGAGTGTTGATATTTGAGTATTTTCAAGGTATGTATTAGAATAGGAAAAGAGCAGAGGCAGTCTGCCTCTAACTCCCCTCTCCCAAGCCCCACACTTGTTGTAGTCGTTGAAGGCTGGACATGGGATATAGAGCCATGGCTGCCTAGGTCCTCTAGAGAAGACATGGAATAGAGTGGGTAGATTTACCAAAAAGACAGTTGACGGACCCATGATTTGAACTTGGAACCTGCCATCCGTCAAGGTAAACTTGCCATTCATCAAGGTAACCGTTAACCAGTAGCTTTATCCAATTAGTCTAGGACGACTGCTAAGTACTGTTAGGTTTAATAAACATATAAATGTTATCAAGTAGATCAATTCATTTAACTAGACGAATTGATTGCTAGTACATAGAAACAGTTCAAATATAGTACGGTCTTATGTATACCGCGAAACAAACGTTGCGCACCCATTTTGAACAGTTAGAATTAAAGTCGGTTTTGATCAGACAGCCGCGATAGGCGCCACGATCGCGGAATAGGTACTTTTGGCGTTTTAGTGTCATTGCCACCTCGAGTGACACGTGGCGCGACAACATTGGATTGGGCCATCTCCGAAGATTACTGGAACAAATCTCGATCTGACACGTGTCGACATTTTGGCCATGTTGTACGATGGCCGTACAGAAAGTATATCGGTACCTTTACTTTTCAGTACAATACATTAATTTGATTGGTGTCGTACGTCAATAGATAGAGTTTTAGAGAGGGAATATGACTTAGAAAATTTAGTAGGTAGCAGCCTCTCTCCGAGAGAGCTCCTGTACAAAAGGTCATCTTTGACCATTCATAACTAACAATTTACTTGACCATTTTCATTGATTCTTTTTGCCGCAGACTTAGGGGAGTCCAAGCTACACAGGGGTGTAATCGGTCAGAGTTTTTGCCAGGGTGGTTGCATTTCTAAGGGAAAGTCAAAGTGGGTGAATGTGTCCGAAACTCATATTCTAACTTTGCATTCTGTGGTGGAACTGAGCACACAGAAAGTCTTATTTCACAGGGGTGAAGCTATAATGGGTTTTTGGTTGTCAAGGGGTCAGTCATTTGGGTTTATATCAACTTGGAGTCGGCACTATCTAGATTAGCTTCTTTTGGATCTGCAATTTCTGTGTGCAATGGAGCACACAGAGTTTCATCTTTAATCAAATGTCTCTAAAATAAGTTCCTTCCAAAAAAAAATGTCAAAAAAAAGAAAAATCGAAGTGGAAAAGATATGAGAAGAGAATTTGTACAGATGACGAGCATAGTGTGGCCCATACCTGTAGAAGGTAAGGGCATGATGGGCGAAAGATATCAAAGATGAATGGAAGTATAATCATGGCAAAGTAACATATGGAAGCAAAAGATAAAGATAAAAGAGACAAGAGGAATACAAAAAGGAGAAGCACAAGAGAAAATGTCTTCTCATTATAATCGGTTAGATTTGAATGTATAGAATGAACAAGTTAAGTACTAAGTATAACTCTACATATAGAGTGGACGAGCTACACGACGTCCACAAAATAATCGAAGCCGCAAAGGACAAAAAAGGTATTGTTGGTGACGGCCAATGACAAAGTCGGTGTACGGCAAAGTTAGGAACGAAAAGAATATTTCGTACAAGGAATCTATAATGAAAGAATCACTAATCTACAATGAATATTGTGAAAGTACAACGTAAGCGTGAAAAGGTACGACGTATGTAACCGTCGAATATAATGTCCACTAAACTACGAGAAAAAATAAGTACAATGATACAAAGTGTGTCCGGATAGTAATAAGGGTATCCGTACACGAAAACACATTTACATGAATCAACATTACACTGACGTGAAACAACAGTTCCGCATAGAAATAACATGCGCACTAAAGTACAACTAAGAGAAGTACATGTCACTAAATACACAAATGAAATTGTACTTCAACAAACTCATGATACTTGGAAATAACATGTTTATCATGGCCATGTCTTTTACTTTTAGGAAGAAATATGGCAAATGCGTTGTATACAAACATTCATAAATATATTTACCTTCAAATAAAATTAAAAGACATGAAAAAGTTGTTGCTTGAGGCATAGGATTTACAAATTTTTGGTGAAAAATAAGCATCTTGTAATGCACACAAAACTGACTTACTCTACATACTCACTAGTTGATGTTGAAATTCCATCAAAGCATTGTCTATTTTTTTTTTCCGCCTACTTCAAGTCCTACACGCTACACTTCAAGTGCTAGTATTTAAGTTTAGCGTTTTGTACTTCTTAAGTGGTTTGTACATACCTTTCTTAGTATTTGATTATTCTTATCGTAGAATCTTTTCTAGTTTGTAGTTTGTGAAACGACGTGACGGCTAAGTGACTCTTCGCTAAACAACGCGACAAATAAATACAATGGTTACAAGTTGCAAATGGATAGTACTAAAGGTATCCGTACATTAACAATTAAAGTACATGAACCGACCTAAAGGGACGTGAAACGACATTACTACATTGAAAATAGAATACGCACAATAGTACATTTGTTAAAGTACAATTCACTAATTACACAACTGAAATTGTACTTCAACATTTTCTTTTGCTTTTGCCTCTTTTATTTATTTTGTCATGTTAGTCTTTGGCCTTTCATGGCCTCTCTGTCAATATAAATTACTTAACTTTTTTTTTTATATAAATGGAATGCACAAAAAAGCGAGGAACAACTTTACGATGTTACATTTGTTACTTTATTTGGTTTCATGTTTCTTTTTTTGCTTATTTTTGTGTTACGATATAATCAATAATCCATCAAATGAGCCTCTTAATAGTAATGACAAAAGATGGAAACGCCAAAAATAGCCCAAATATAACAAGAATCGGCAAACAATTAGACAAATAGACAATCAAATACATACTGAAAAATAACATAACAGATAAGAGAGCTAATATATAGATAAAAGTATACAAATAAAAAACTCAGCAAATAACGAGATAAATAAGTATAGCATAAACTCAAAAAATGTACCGGATTTCTTCCCTCTTTCCGGAAATAATCTTTCAAGGTCTCCTTATTTTCCGGAAATAATCCTCCAGGGTCTCCTTATATTCCGGAAATAAGCTTCAATTAGGGGAACGCTTTCGCAAAAAAAAAATATTTTATACGTCCGCGGCAACTGACGTCAAAAAGTACAAACACGTACAATACACAATTGTATATTATATTGTTATTTACAACTCTCCGTACATACCTGGTACGAACTGGCGGCAAACGATTTTGACTACCTTTGACTTTTGAAACGTCAAATTTTATCTCCCTGCCGACAAACATTTTACCGCGAGTCTTCAAAATCCGCAAATAAATAATGATAGTGGTATACAAAACCTAAAATTCTCCAGTCTAATTTGAGAAGCGTATTTTGCTTAATTTGTGAACAGAAAAAAAAAATCAATATAAATTATAATGTATTCCTGATATATGGAGACGCTTAAAAAAAAAGAAAAAAAGACCGGCAATGTGAAATAATGTAGATTTTCCGCTCCCAGAAAGCCCCCGCTATAAGTTGCACGTGTATCATTCTTAGTGTTGATGTTATAAGGGTTTTGCCACTTAAATCATTTTTTCTCCGTGCACACCTGTCAGATTTTAGGTGCGAGACCACCAATCGGAAGGTGAGAATCTTATCTTTCCATCGCAACCGTCAGATTAACAATTGGACGACTTTGCAAGGAGAAATATAAGGTTTAAAGTTTGAAAAAAAAAACGGTTACACTAATAGCAGTACTCGGCGGACCATCTGATTTTTTTAGCGATTCTAAGATTTTAAGATTCACATTTTTAGAATCTATGTACTGAATCAAAAAAGTCAAAGATAGTCAATATTGTTTGTCCATGACCCGTATTAGACTTGTACCGCTTTGCACAGTTTTCCAACTTTTTCGTACCTTTCGTACTTTTCCAACTTTTTCGTACTTTGCGTCATTTTTTTTGCGTCGAATCAAAGTCACTTTCCTAAAAAAAAACAAACATTTTCATTAAAAAAAAACATTCCTTCAAAAAAATGATTTTCTTTCAAAGTACAAAATGAATGAGAGAGCTTAAAAAAACAAAAATAACCAAACATTTTTGCTAAACGAAAATTACAAAAGGTAGTTGTAGAAGAAAGATATTCTTTAGATAATAATGTATCTGTTCACAAACATATACAGAAAAAAAAAGGTAATTACTTTTAGGGACATACTATAACCAAAATCCAAACTTTATCGTGCCTTAAAAAAAAAAAAAAAAATTTAAACAAAGAACCTATCTAAATCGGGAAAACAACCACTTTTATCCAACTGTAAGAAAAAAAAAAAAAAAAACTAAAATCTGACATTTTCGCACTAAAAAAGGACACCGAAAGCTACACTAAAAACCAAACTAAAAAGAAAAAAAGAAGGGAAAAAATCACTAAAAATCTGTAAAAACAACTAAAAAAAAGTAAAGATCCCACAAACTTAAAAGTTGCGCGAAAAAAACCAAGCGCCGCCACTTTGGAACCACCCTAAAAACCGCACTGAAAACCGCACTGAAAATTGCACGAAATCTTGACGAAAAGTCGCACCAAAAAAGAATGAAAGGCCGCACGAAATCATATTCCCGCACTAAAATATGCACGATATTTCCACACGACATTAACATAATTTTCGCACGGAAAACCAATACTCGCACTAAAAACCGCGAATAACTGTCTCCACATGAAACCACAAAATCACGAACAAAATCGGTATCTTCGGACAAACAACCGCACGAAATCCGCTTCCGCACTAAAAAACGCACGAAATTTTTGTATCCAATCTGATCATTTGCAAAACTGTTGCCTACATCACGAAATTGCTGTGCACAAAAATACCGCACTAAAAACCGCACTAAATCACTGTCGCATTTCAGTTCTCTCCTCCTCTCCTCTCCTCCTCTCTAATAAAGACCCACACCAATAACGGAATCCTGTCCCAAATCCACACTCCCTGCCCTCGAGAGCCCGGCAAAGCACACAAGCCCTCCTTCACACCGCGCTCCCAAAAAACTGCACTAAACTTGAACTAAAAATCGCACTGAAAAAACCCATACTAAATTCCCGCACTAAATACCCGCACTAAAACTCGCACTAAAAAAACACACACCGCGAGATCCTCGAAGCAGACCGTACGCACGAAAAAAGACCAAACGAAAAAAGAGTGCACGGAAAAAAGAGTGCACGAAGAAGCACTTAAAAAAACGACGCACGTAAGAAAAACGCACAAAAAAAAAAAAAAAAAAATGCGTACGAAAAAAAAAAAAAAGTCACTGTCTCAAGTCGGTCCACTTGCAATACTGCCCTCCAGCGAGAGCCCGGTAGTACCGGTCCTGACAGTACACCGGCCTCCCATTGGCCGCAGCCGCCGCGGCAGCCGCCAGGTCATCTCATCCAGAACTCGGGGAGCCAGGAGGTCGCGGATGCTGGGAGGGAGGAAAGGAGAGAGAGAGAGAGAGAGAGAGAGAGAGAGAGAGAGTGAGAGAGAGAGAGAGAGAGAGAGAGAGAGAGAGAGAGAGAGAGAGAGAGAGAGAGAGAGAGAGAGAGAGAGAGAGAGAGAGAGAGAGAGAGAGAGAGAGAGACGTGAATCCAAAGTAGAGAAATAGAAATAGAGACAAAAAGAGAGACACAAAGAGAGAGAGGGACAGAGAGAGCCAGTGAGAAAGACAGGGGGGGAGAGAGAGAGAGATAGACAGAGAGAGACCGACCGAAATCCGATCTCTCCTCCTTCTGAATTAGCCATGGACTTCGGGACATAGACAAAACCCTCCTCCCGGGGTGGAGGGAGAGAGATAATGAGAGCCGTAACGGAGGCCACAAGGATACACCCGAATCCCGTTAGAGTTTGTTTTAAGCGTGACATCACCGGCTTCACCTGGAGAGGAAGGGGGGGAGAGGGAGAGGGAGGCAGGGAGTGGTAGTGGTAGGGAGGGAGAGGGAGAGGGAGGAGGGAGCAGGAGAGGGGGGAGAGAGGAGAGTTTTTTTTAAGCATGACATCACCAGTGGCAGGAAAGTGGGAGAGGAAGAGGAGAACAAGAGGGACAGGGCTGGAAAGGGTTAGAGGGAAAGGGGAAACGGGAGAGGGAGTGTGAGGGAGAGGGAGAGGGAGAGGGAGAGTGAAAGGGAGAACGAGAGGGAGAGGGAGAGGGCGAGGCAGAGTGAGAGGGAGAGGGACGGTACAGATTTCTTGTTCCGGAAAACTTTTGTTCATGGTCATCTCGTTGAGATTGTGATGGGAGTGGAGAAGGATCACGGTAAAGAAAAAAGACAAATTGACCATTTATCTCCGACACTTCTTTTTTTTTGGAGGGGGGACTCGAGATCTTGAGGGAGAAAATTTCTATGGTCAAGATGAACACGAGTAACGAAAGCTGAAAATATGTTAAAGCTCGAAACCTCTGACTTCAGCGCATGTCGAAGTCCTTAATGATGTCTCACGTCACATTTAACCATGAATAACTTTCACAGAATAATCCAGTAGTGGTAGGGAGTTCTGAGTAAAGTACTATTTATTTATCGATTATTTCTGTAGCTTACAGGTACCTACTGATTAAAAATATTTTGAACGCAGATGTAGCAAAAAGAGCGGAAAACGTGGACAAAAATTGTCGATCTCATTCTTGTCAAAGAGGCACATATAATAGCAATGTCCAAAAACCTGTCTGTAAAGACTCTAAGGTCAGAGGTAGAGGAAATGTCGAGAGGGAGAGAGAGGGAGAGGCTCTAAATGGGGTTAGAAAACCAACAGACTTCGGAAGCAGAGGAAGACGTGATGGGATAAAAACAAATTTGTCATTCGTACAATATCGGTATCAAACAATAAAATATAATATAATATACATCATGGTAAAAGGGGGCATCTACAGAAGGACTCCCGTGCATGGAAGAAAGCTAAGAAAACAAGAAACTTCCGATCCGGATATGACAACAAGAAAGGAGAAGGAAGGAGAACCGTGATGCATTACTCAACGAATCGATAATGAGAAAAAAGAGGAAATTTCTACATTTCCGAGAAGGAAGCAAGA
The DNA here is from genome assembly GCA_037447655.1 of Zygnema cylindricum. Lineage (NCBI taxonomy): Eukaryota > Viridiplantae > Streptophyta > Zygnematophyceae > Zygnematales > Zygnemataceae > Zygnema > Zygnema cylindricum. Next base: position 103,753 of record JBBHKE010000773.1, on the reverse strand, counting down.
AACACGATGAATTACTCAACTACTCGATAATGAGAAGAAAGAGGAAGAATTTACATTTCCGGAGGAGAACATGGCTATGACTAATGGAACCTGAGGATCGGTGGAAGATGGACAAATCACGGACTCTCGAGCCTCCATCCATGTGCAAAAACAAGCGTCTCTTTGAGACACTTAAAAAAAAAAAAAAAAACACCGTTGAAATGGTGTGTGGAAATGTATTTCTTTTTTTTTCTCTTTGAAACTCCACCTAAAATTTATTTTAAAAAGGAGGCAATAGGAGACACGAAAGGCAGATTTGGACTAGCAAAGGCAAAAGAAAAGGGCCACTACTATGGAACTCAATCGGAAATTATTTAAGGAAAAATAGGAGAGTCCTCAGTGGTTCTTAATGAGGAAATGGACTTGGAAAAATAAGAGTTTAGAAAAAGAAGAGTTTTATGTCTGTTATTCCTTACACACAAACTGTTGGCAGTCTAACTTACTTCATGAACTGTACCAGAAACCAGACATTGCAACAAAGACCAGATATTGAAGTATCTTTAGGAAATCTCAACAAAGGTCTTCAAGATCTTAGGAGAAGGGATCCCAATACTCGCACTACTAGAGTAAAGATCCTTCAAGTTCATATCCACTATGTTTTCAGATACTTTCCCAGCCCAGATTTTCATTTTCTTCTCTTTTTGCTTCAATGTGTCACTTTTTTCGAATGCTAGTGTAATAACTTTCTAACGCCCAACTGAAGAGCAGTTTTACCTTCGGTTCGTTTTCTGACTAAGTCGTAAATGTTAACCCTTAGTTCAATTTTCCTGACAGTAGTAATTCATTCTTCTTAGCTATTGCCGTTATCAGAAACTTGAGAAGCAGTGAAGAGAGGGAGAGCGAGAGCGCTCAGGTATTTAGTGAGAATATGGAATCTCTGGTACTTAGTGAGTATATGGCATCTCTGATACTTAGTGAGTATATGCCATCTCTGGTACTTAGTGAGAACATGGCATCTCTGGTACTTAGTGAGTATATGGCATCTCTGGTTATACTTCAGAGGCTCTAAGGTTGAAAATAGTCTTTAGACCCTATACAACCCTAAAAAACCCTAAAAGATATCAAGCGATGCAAGCTATAGCAATCTTTCAAACATAAGGTCAACTACTACTGGATACTGTAGTAATATCAAAAAACCAAAGAAATAAAAAAAACAAAAAAACAAAAAAAAAAAAAAATGATGATGATGATGACGATGATGTTTTTATCATTTTCAAATGATTGAAAAATGGCACTAGCAGTTGTTTGAGAAAAATATCCAGAAAGGGAGAACTCCGGAAAGGGAGAGAACTCCAGAAAGGGCTACCACCAGAAAGGGAGAGAACTCCGGAAAGGGAGAGAACTCCGGAAAGGGAGAGACCTCCAGAAAGGGAGAGACCTCCGGAAAGGGAGAGACCTCCGGAAAGGGAGAGAACTCAGAAAGGGAGAGAACTCCGGAAAGGGAGAGATCTCCGGAAAGGGAGAGAACTTTGGAAAGGGAGAGACCTCCGGAAAGGGAGAGACCTCCGGAAAGGGAAAGAACTAAGAAAGGGAGAGAACTCCGGAAAGGGAGAGAACTCCAGAAAGGGAGAGACCTCCAGAAAGGACTACCACCAGAAGGGAGAGACCTCCGGAAAGGGAGAGACCTCCAGAAGGGGAGAGAACTCCGGAAAGGGAGAGAACTCCGGAAAGGGGGAGAGGGAGAGAACTCCGGAAAGGGAGAGAACTCCGGAAAGGGAGAGAACTCCAGAAAGGGAGAGACCTCGAGAAAGGGAGAGAACTCCGGAAAGGGAGAGGAACTCCGATAAGGGGAAGAACTCAGAAAGGGAGAGAACTCCGGAAAGGGAGAGAACTCCGGAAAGGGAGAGAACTCCAGAAAGGGAGAGACCTCCAGAAATGGAGAGAACTCCGGAAAGGGAGAGACCTCCGGAAAGGGAGAGAACTCCGGAAAGGGAGAGACCTCCAGAAAGGGAGAGACCTCCGGAAAGGGAGAGACCTCCGGAAAGGGAGAGAACTCAGAAAGGGAGAGAACTCCGGAAAGGGAGAGATCTCCGGAAAGGGAGAGACTTTGGAAAGGGAGAGACCTCCGGAAAGGGAGAGACCTCCGGAAAGGGAGAGAACTCAGAAAGGGAGAGAACTCCAGGAAGGGAGAGAACTCCAGAAAGGGAGAGAACTCCAGAAAGGGAGAGAACTCCGGAAAGGGCGAGAACTCCAGAAAGGGAGAGACCTCCAGAAAGGGAGAACTCCAGAAAGTGACTCCAGAAAGGGAGAGAACTCCGGAAAGGGAGAGAACTCCGGAAAGGGAGAGACCTCCAGAAAGGGAGAGACCTCCGGAAAGGGAGAGACCTCCGGAAAGGGAGAGAACTCAGAAAGGGAGAGAACTCCGGAAAGGGAGAGATCTCCGGAAAGGGAGAGAACTTTGGAAAGGGAGAGACCTCCGGAAAGGGAGAGACCTCCGGAAAGGGAGAGAACTCAGAAAGGGAGAGAACTCCGGAAAGGGAGAGAACTCCAGAAAGGGAGAGAACTCCGGAAAGGGAGAAAACTCCGGAAAGGGCGAGAACTCCGGAAAGGGAGAGACCTCCAGAAAGGGAGAACTCCAGAAAGTGACTTCTCAGTCCACTATGAAATCTGAGTATATTGCAGAAAGTTCTTTTGTTAAGGAGAAAGTTTTGCTATGGATCTGAGCAATTCTACAGGAATTGATTTCATGCAGGTGGGAGTACAGGTGACGACCAGAGTGAGGGAGAGGTAGAGGGAGAGGGTGCCACTGCAGTTCCCTAAAATCCTTGAAATCATTTCAAGAGAAAGCACATAGATATCCGCTCACAGTTTGTGAGGGAGAAAATCTTCGCAGGGAGTATAAAAAATGGTTAGGTTACAAGACACCAATTGGTGGTTCACATGCTGACTAAAGCCTTATTAGCATCAAACTATATTGATTTCATTGATTTCATTAATTATATTGATTACATAGATTATAGTGATTGTACATTGATTACATTGATTACAATGATTATATTGATATCTTGCAAAGAAGAATATAGGTTAAGAGAGTGAGCTCTAAAGCTTATAGGGATTGTTGGTTTGCAAGCTCTAGTAGCTCATTACTGACAGATGTGAGAGAGGAGGGAGTTTAGGACTTAGCCAGATTTTGAGAGTTTGAATTGGACGACTGAGACAGGACGAGACCACGGTCCAAAGCCAACGGATTTAAAGGTACCAAGCGTGTACCTCTTTATTAAGGCGTACTTTTCTAGCACGTACTATATTAGGGCATACTTTTTCAGGGCATACTTTATTAGGGCGTACTTTATAAGGGCGTACTATTTTAATATCTTGCAAAGTACATTTCGTACGGTGCGGAGTGTCCGTATATAGGATCGTTGGAGAAGGTGCCAACTACACCGCTCATCGTCATTAGAGTTTTAAGTTTTTTTCGCCACTTCAAACATCTTTTCTCCGTGCACACCTGTCTGGCTGTCGCAATCGGACAAGTGTGCACGGAGAAAAGATGTTTCAGTTTTAACACTCTCTTTCCCACCCTTCTCTTCCCTCCCTTACCCCATTCCCCCTTCTCCCTCCCTTCCATTTTCTCTCTCCCTCAGAGGAAAGAGGGTACAGTGGCGAAAAAAACATTAACACTAATAATAGCGATGGACGGTGTAGTGGTGTGCACCAGACAGTTCCCCTATGGAGATAAAATCCGATACCCGGTATCCCTCCCATATATGACATTGGGGCCAACAAAATATTATCGAGAGAATACTGGTTGGGGAGGCGTTCGCTGCACAGTACGAAAGTAAAGTACAGAAATAAAGTACGGAACGGCATTACAGAACTGCAATACGGAAGTAAAGCACGGAAATAAAGTACAGTACTGTGGTACGGAATTGACGTACGGAAATAAATTACGGAACTTCAGTACAGAACTGCGGTATGGAAGAAAAGTACGGAAATGAGGTACAGAACTGCGGAACTGAAATGTATTACAGAATGAGTACGGAGTTATCGCTATGGGAGGGGTGGGGGGAGAGGGAGAGGGAGAGGGAGAGGGAGAGGGAGAGAGGAGGGAAAGGGAGGGGAAAGGAGGAGAGGGAAGGACTGGGGGGGGTGGAGTGATAAAAATTGACATTTTATAAATAAAGTGGATTTTGCTTTTTATCGAGGTTTGAGGACAAAAATTTTAGGAAAGGGGGGGGAGGGAGCGGTTTTTCCTTTTTATGAGTTTTGAGGTTTTGAGTACAAAAAAATAAACGGAAACAAAAAACAAAAAAATATGTTTTTTTTACTCTAAAGAATATACATTTTAATTACAAATACAAATAGAGAATTTCAAAAAGAAAAAGAAAAAAAAGGGAAAAACAAAAAATAAGAGGAAAAAAAGACACAAAAAAAAAAAAAAAAAGAAAAAAAAAAAAAGAAAAAAAACAAAAAAAAAGGAAAAAAAAAAAAAAAAAAAAAGAAAAAAACCAAAAAAAAAGAAAAAAAAAAAAAAAAAAAAAAAAAAAGAAAAAAAAAAAGAGGAAAAAAAAAAAAAAAAAGGAAAAAAACAAACAAAAAAAAAGGAAAAAACAAAAAAAAAAGGAGAAAACAAGAAAAAAAATGAAAAAAAAGGGGAAAAAAAAGGGACGGACCTGATAGGCTCCCAAAAGTCGATCTCTTGCCAAAATCTGCGTATCACAGCCTTCGATTTTGTCATTTTTTTTTTCTATTATTTTTTTTTATTCCTCGCCTAGTAACAAATTCAAAAAAAAAAATATGAAATTTTACCAAGTAAAAAAAAGACCAAAAGAGGAAAAAAAAACCAAAAAAGGAAAAAAAAACAAACAAAAAAGGGAAAAAAAAACCAAAAAAGGAGTAAAAAAAAAAGAAAAAAGAAAAAAAA
>JBBHKE010000773.1:48690-95681 GCA_037447655.1 Zygnema cylindricum | reverse complement strand
GAGGGAGGGAGAGGGCGGGAGAGGGAGGGAGAGGGAAGGAGGGAGAGGGAAGGAGGGAGAGGGAAGGAGGGAGAAGGAGAGGGAGAGGGAGGGAGAGGGAGGAAGGGGGAGGGAGGGATGGAGGGAGGGAAAGAGGGAGAGGAGAAAAAAGTTTGAATTCATTTTTCTCGCACACACTTGTCCGATATTAATTTGGAGACCACCGATTGAAAGATAAGAATCTCACCTTTCTATCACAACCGTTTACTAATAATCTGATAAGAGTGCACAGAAAAAAATGAGTTTAAAGACCGAAAAAAATATATATATATATATGTGCACACCTGTCTGATTTTGATTTGGAAACCAGCAATCGGAAGGTAAGAAATTTTTCCATCGCAACTGTCGGATAAATAATTCGATAAGTGTACACGAAAATAAAGACCGAAAAAGAATGAGTTTAAAGACCGAAAAAGAATGAGTTTAACGACCGAAAAAAAATGAGTTGAAAGACGAAAACGAAAACGTTAAAAGCGATACACGGTGTATTTTACAGTATACACCGCCCATCGGTATTAGAGTTAAACACTCTAATCCAAGTGATGTTTCTTTTACCTAAAATCATAAATTAGTGTCGATAACAATATTTAAGTAGGTGCTCCATAACGAACCACGTTGCAAAACATGATTTAGTGCAGTTAATTCTACTAAAGTGTTCATGCTAATAATTCACTAACTCTAATAGAGATGCGCACTGTATATATTGTAGGAATTTCCTTACTCGTGAACTTTACGGGTCACATTTCATGTTACAAAGAGAACATGTAACAAGCACATGTCTTTATTATACAGACTTTTGTGATAACACCGAGAATGAAATTTGATAACAATACATTTAATGAATAAAAGGTTATGCGTGACCCAAAAAAGTACCTGACTCACTAAACAATTGCACTAATAAGATTGAATAAAAAGAAAGCCTAAACTCGAAGATTGGGAATTGGACATTTAAAGGACATTGGGAATTAAACATTGGACATTGGACATTGGAAATTGGACAATAGAAATTGGAAGTTGGAGATTGGACATTGAACAATTGAAGGACAATGAAAATAGGAAATTGCAAAATTGAACAATGGACATTGAAAGAAGGAAATTGGAGACTGGACATTGGAAATTAAAATCGAATATTGGACATGGAGAAATGAACACTGGACATTGTAAATTGGAAGTTGGAAATTGGACATTGGATGTTGGCAATTGGACATTGGAGAATATTGGACATTGAAAATTGGACATTAGAGGAAATTGGAAGTTAGAAGTTGGAAATTGGAAGTTAGAAGTTGGAAATTAGAAATTGGAAATTGGAGGAAATTGGGAATTGGACGTTGGATATTGGGCATAGGAAATTGGAAATTAGAAATTGGACATTCGAGGACATTGGAAATTGATATTTGGAAATAGGAAAATGGAAATTGGAAATTGGAAATTGGACATTGGAGGGCAGAAGATGGACACGAGATGTCACACATTTTCCTTCAAACATCCAATCAAATAAAAACCTATGCATTGATTTTTTCACAATTCTGGCCATGGCTTTCTAATATCACAATGATAATGATAATGAAGATGACGAAATAAAGTTCACAAGATTTGGGAACCCTAACGTTCGGAAATTTTCTTAAGATAAACTAAACGTGCAAAACTATAAGATGGGTATAACTTATGGGGATTTATTTTTTATGGGTATAATTTATGAGGCCCTGCAGTACAAGCTGGAAAACAATGCTTATCCGTACATGTAATGTGGATAAAAAAAAATGAAAAAAATCGAGTCGAAAGAGAACAGAAAAATAAAATTAAATAACAACAAAGAAGAAAGAATACAAAATTAAAAAGAAGGAAAACGTGAAAAGGGGGAGAAGAGAGAGAGAGAGAGAGAGAGAGAGAGAGAGAGAGAGAGAAAGAGAGAGAGAGAGAGAGAAAGAAAAAGAAAGAGAGAGAGAGAGAGGGAAAGAAGGAGAGAACGAGAGAATTAAAAAAAAAATCGAAAAAAAAAACTTAAAACATCCAAATGTCCCCCCCCAGAAAAAAAATCCCCAGAAAAAACAAATTTGCTATTCTTACCGGACGTTGATCTGACGGTACGGCAATTTCCAAATCTCGCCACGTGTCACCTTTTCCGCCTCCATTGCTTCCTCCTAAAGCGCCACGTGTCACATTATACTTTCTCCCACATAATCCCCTATTTATTTTCCACAAATTCCTATTAAAAGTTAATGGATTACTTAAACTTTTGTCACCCAAAAGTCCCTTTCCGAATATTCTTGGAGTCAATTTAACAATTGGTTTTCCAAAATTAGCAGATTTTCCAAATCTTGAACTATAATTGGGCTTAACGTCATTTACACCCCTTTTTAAAATCGATTCGTTTCCGTACAAATTAGAATTAAAAACAGTAAAATTGAGAAACGACAAACTTCTTAAGGAAGCCATGGATGCCGCCATAGAAAGTCCGACAGAGTTCAGCCCGAGGAAAAAATCTACGTTAATAGAATGCGAATCGAAATACGATTCGAGATACGATTCGGAATCGTGTAAAAAAACGTTGTGAAGGTCAAAAAAACGGTACGGAAAACGGTACACGAAACGGTACAATAGGTGACAGAATCAACGTCCAAACAGAATTACAGAATCGAAACAAAATGGAATTTCTGCCACGTGTGAAGAGAAAACGTGTGACACGTGGTTCCACAAAAAAAGAGACACGAGTCGCAGTCGAAAGGAACTGGGAACTGAAATGGATGGGCGACTGAGTTTTGAATCTGGACAACTACACCGTGTATCGCTATTAGGGTTAATAATTTTTTGACATCTTTTCTCCGTACACACTTGTCGGATATTGGATCAGACGGTCGCGAATGAAAGGTATGATTCTCAGCTTCCAATTGGCGGTCTCAAATTGAAAATCGGACGTGTGTACGGATAAAGATGTTTTTATGTGGCGAAAAAAGTATTAAGACTCATAGCGATACACGGTGTACGGTACAGCTGGAATCGCTATTCGCGTCAATGTTTAATTCGTCAATTTAATAAAACGATTCTCGGTGCACACCAGTCCGATTTCTGTTTGAAGATCGCCGATCGAAAGGTAAGATCCTTATATTTTCATTTTAACCGTTGGTAAAATTATCTGACGTTGTGCAAGACTGCAAGGATAAAAAATGTTCATAGTGACGGAAAAGACATTCGACTCTAATAGCGATTCACAATGCAATGGAAAATTGTAAATCGGAATTCTACAGATATCGGAACATTCGGAGGATCCGATATTTAAGGCAGCAATTTTAGGGCGACGCGATTCTGGCAATGCGGGAGAGAAAAAACAAAAATGTTCATATTTTCGTGCGACAAATTTATCATTTCGTGCGAATAGGAAGCGGTACTGATTCGCTCCCAAAATTGGACGCGTTTCTAAGGGATGTCCCCATGTGCATAAGTAAGGGTTTTTTCCTGTCGTTTTGCTGTAAAACTTAGCGCCGTACTGCCTAAGTTGCAACCGTACGAAGGAATCGCAAATTTGTAGAGTACAATTTGCGTCATCCCTGAACTTAGGATGTACGAAAATTGTCGTCTTGTGCTTTTCGACCCACTTCTACGACAAAAAACGTCATCTTCAAACCTTTGTTTAAAACACATGCGCGATGTGATTTAAAATTAGGTTTTTTCGATTGACAAATAGGAACATTTTTTCGCACGTGCCATAAATTTCGAAAAATTTCATACGATTTCCAAGGACAAAGAAAAGTACATAGTTCTCTATGTTCTGTCCGTTTGCGTTATAATAAGACGAAAAGAAGTACATAGTGTGTTTGATTTTGTCCGTTTTTGTCCAGTACGGATTTTTTATTTGCAGGGGCCTCAAATTCCGATGCCATTTCACCTCGAGCGAACAGGCGATGCGAAGGGCAAAGCGCATCTTCTTCAACCGTGAAACTGCCAGGCTGGAATGCGGTACGTCTACAATGTCACGGTAAGACATGCCACGTCACAAAGCAGTTCCAAAAAATAACGTGCGACCACAGATCGTAGACGTTGGCAACCGTCACAGGTATTGTCGACGTATACAATCGTCAAAAGCGTAAGTTGCGATTTCGTCCTTATATGTATAGGGACACTTGAAAACCGGGTCCGGCGGATCCGCGCTAAAATACAAAGTAAGTTCGCTAAGTTACAAGTACATGGGGACATACCCTAAGTATGATTGGCTGACGAAAAGTTCGTGGATTCGTGCCAAATTTACCTGCAACGTGTCCATCGTTCATTGATATTCACTTAAAGAAGGAACATGTGGGCGGATGCAAATCCACAAAAAGCCGCCAAAAAATCTTTGTTGTAAAATATTTGTTGACGCTCCCTTTGCCATCCACCATAAAGGTTTCATTCACATAAAATGCACGCATGAAATGCCCCAAAAATAATGAATATAGAAGCAAAACTTTATTTCAAAAAGTGCGATGGAAAAAACCATCAAGGTACAAATGGGTTCAAAAAAGTAAAATAAGCGGTTAGGACTACAAAAGCCAAAGGAGACTAAAGCAAATAAACTGTGTGAAGACACCAAATCTAACAATAATAACTGCCAAAGCCAAGCAAATTTACTAAAGGTGGTCGTATACAAAGGGAAAAAGACTACACAACTCTAACAAACTAAAGTTCACACTCTCGAAGATCGTGGATGTGGACTGGATACCTTGGTGGGAGATTCGGAAGGCCCCGCCTGTCATCCGTCACCATACTCCGCGTAGAAGGGCCGCGGCTTGCGCTCGCCAAAGAGCTATTGATACACCCTGTCCGTAAAACGCAATGAGAAGGCTCGGGGGGGGGGGGGGGGGGGGGGGGGGGCGCTCTCGGGGCCCCGGATTTCAAATGTTTCAAATGAATATGGGCACGTAACAAAAATCAAAAGTTTATTAAATGCGTTGACCAATTTTGACTTCGTAATAATAATAATAATAAAAACATTTAATAAAAAATACTACTACAACTAAATAAAAACAAATCAAAACATATTTTGACGTCAGTTCAAATATCTCTGTAACTCTATACACCGTGAATCTCTACAACGTTAATTCGACACCCCCAAATTTTGACCCTTGAACATAAAATAAAATTAATAACTCTATTATTTTTTTACTCTAATACTGATATTGTTTAATGAACGTTAATTACTCGAATTTAGAATTGTTTTTAAATAGTGTAATGTGTCAGTACGTACTAAAAGTGCTCATTATTTTGTACTATTTGTACTATTTGTACTAAATCTGCTCATTATTTTTTGTAGACGTACAAAAAAAGTGTTGGATAAAGGCGTAGACACGTGAAATTGAGTGTGTCGACACAAAAAAGTGCACTCACATTTGCTTCCCATTCATAAGGACGAGGAAGAATAGTGAAAACATTTTCTCACATATTCAAACCTTGAATATGTGAACACAGACTATCGCGACTACGATATGAGAATTTGTAGTGCTAGGTGTATAAATTAGCGTTAAATTTTGTTGGCGTTAGGAACCCAAAATAGAGTTAACAACATTAATTTTTTCTTTACAACAATTATTTCTTAACTCTAATAGTTATTCACGGTGTACTTTCCACCCTTTTTTAAAATTTTCTGTACATTCAAACCGTACACAAACAGTATACAAATCTTACGCAAATTTCAAAAACTAGAAAAGGGGAATTTTCTTAAAAAATAAAAATCCATACGAATTAAACCTTTATGCTGACTTTAGGGTAATGAATTTTGAGTTTTAATTACAGCAAAGGTCGTATGGTGATGTAGCACGCAAAGCACAAACCTGATATTTGTGTACGCTTTTACAAATCATATTTTTTTTACTTCAGCCTGTAAACCCCGAAGAAAACCCTAAAACCCAACAAATTAAAAAAAAAATAGAAGTACATTTTGGGTCATCGTCGAACTTAGAATGTACTACATGTTGTCGTCTTGTGTTTTTCGACCCACGGCCGCGTCAAGAAACGCCATCTTCAAACTTTATGTTAAAACACATCGGCGATGTGTTTCAAACCAAAGTACCACCGCTAAACAAATAAGAATGCATATCCGCACGTGTCAACTTAAAAAAAAAAAAACAAACTTTTTCAAGCGACCAAGAAAAATACATGATTCGCTATGTCTTGTCCGTTTGCGATTAGTACGAGGAGGAAAAGTACATTTTTGTTTCTTGTTTTTTCCGTTTACGTTCGGTAAGGATTTTTTTCTGGAGGGGAGTTAAGATTACGATGCCATTTCACGTCAACTTGACAGGAGACGCAAAGGCAGAACGCATCGACTTCAACCATGAAACGGCGCAGGCTGGAGGCGGTACGTTTACAATGTCACGGAAAGAAATGCGACGTCACAAGCGGTTACAAAGATTAGCGTGCGTCATCACAGTTTTTAGACGATTACAGCCGTCACGGGCATTGTCGACATATCTAATCGTCACACCCTTCTAACAAATTTCGTTGTTACACATAGGGACAACTGAAGACCGGGGTCCCGAGAAAATACGTTGAAATACAAAGTTAGTTTGTTAAGATAGAAACACGAAAGAAAAAAATGAAAGATTGATGAGTTTTTGACTAGCGTAGGCTTCATGAGAATCAAAATAGACCACTCAATTTATGCAATAAAGGGGGCATATTATGTTGGTGTAACTCCAAAATGGTTTAAATAAACGAGTTTTGTTTTTTTTAACATTTTTCAATTAAATCAAACTTTTCATCTACCCAACTCATCCATTTGCGTTCAACTCCCAATTATTGTAATGCTCCTTTTCCTCATTTTTCCCTTTCAAGTATAAGCCTTACTTTCTTTGCCAAAAAAACGAAAATTTAGAAATTTCAATTTATTATGTTTAACTTTTATGTTGTTGATATAACATACCCAAGAAAAAAAAACGATAAGAGTTAAATTATGCTTATTTATTAAAAGCAAATTGTAAGAGTAAAAGAATTGTGCGGATAAAGTAAAACCAAAAGAATAAAACATATCATTTGATTTTACGAAAAAATCAAATGAAACAATTTATAATTAACTCAAAAAAGTAAATCTCAAAATCCTCGAAGGAAGATCACAACATACCTTTCCATGAAACAATGTCAATCAAAAAAGAACATCGTTCATTCTTTTTTTTATTTCAGCAATTTATATCTTTAGGATGCAAGACACTACTTGCAATTTCCCTTCGTAAAAAACACAAATCTTTCGAATTTTACCACCAGAAAACTAAAAAAAGAAAAAAAAATGAATGTTTGCTTAGAATGAAGATCTACCCAACATACTCAAGTTATTTAGATTTACACATGCCTGTACAATCTTACGAACTGAATCGATAAAAAAATCAAAACAAGTTGGAGAGGGATAGCATGTTCTCTTATTCGTTTGTGTTAGGTTTTCTCTCTCTCCCTCCCTTCCTCTCTCCCTCTTTTCCTCTCTTCCTCTCCGTCTCTCCCCTCTTTTTTCCCCGTTTTCCCTCGCTACTCAAAAGTTGTGTTGCTCCCTCTCCCTCTCCCCCTCTTCCTCACGCTCGTCTCTCTCTCCCTCTTGTCAAAAAATTGTGTGGCTTCTGTTTAAACTTTCCGACATTTTCGACATTTAAACCACATTTTCGTCAGTCCGGGTTAATAAATAAACTCGTGCAAACACCATCTCCCTATCCCTCTCTCCCCCTCTCTCCCTCTCTTTCTCTCTCCCTCTCTCCCTCTCTCTCTCCCACCTTCCCTCCTTCCCTCCCTCCCTCTCCCTATCTCCCTCTCTCTACCCCTCTCTCTCCCTCCCTCTCCCTCTGTCCCTCTCTCCTTTTTCTCCCTTCTTTCTTCTTTCTTATTTCTTTCTTCCTTCTTCCTTCTTCCTTCATCCGTCTTCCTTCTTCCATCTTCCTTCTTCCTCTTCCTCTTTCTTGTCTTCTTTTTCTTCTTTTTGTCATTTTTTCATTTTTCCTTTTTTTTCCCTTATGTTTTCAGCTTTATTTGTTTGGAGATGCTGCGATTTATTGTACTTTTGTACCGAGATCTCTCGTTGGGTTCACTTTTGGGAAAAATGAGGCTCCCTCATGGGCATTTGACGCCTTTCTAGCTACTTTTGTGGCACTTATAGTTCCTTTCTGGTATTACCTCTCTCTCTGTCATTCTCTTTTCCTCCCTCTCTCGCCCTCTTTTCCTCTCTCTCTCGCCCTCTTTTCGTCTCTCTCTCGCCCTCCTTTCTCTGTTTGTTCTTCTCTCCCTCCTTTCACTTTATCGATTTCTCCGTTTTCCTTTCTCTTTTTCTCCTGCTATCTCTTGTGTCCTTCGTTTCCCTTTTCCTCATTCTCTCCCTGTCACCCTCCCTATCGCCCGCTCCCTTGTTCCTCTCTCTCTCCCTCTCCCTCTCCCTCCCCCTCTCTCTCTCCCTCCTTGTACACTGCATTCAAGCTCTTTTATTTTCTGTTATCATTTTTTTTTCTTTTATTACCTTTTTTTTTGTCATAAAGTTTGATGATATTTATACTGTGGTTTTTACTTTTTTGGGGAACTTTTGGGTGCCGGATTTTTTCGGATGGGTTAGTTTTTTTGATTTTCAGAAAACGAAACCGTTGCAAATGGCAACCATGGTAAGTCATTTTTTTCCTTTGTCTTTTGTTTATTTTTGTTTTTTATTGATTATGTTTTTTATTTGGTTGTGTTTTTTATTTGTTTGTGTTTTTTTTTTGGTTATGTTTTTTAGGGTTTTTTATGTTTTTTTTTTGTTATGTATTTTTTTTTTGAACGGGTGAGGAGAAGTTGTTAATTAAAAGTTGTAGTTGAAACCTGATATTTCGTGTGGAAAGAATGTTAACTTTGTTTGACAGTTTTTATTTGTTTAACGATTTTTCTTTTTTTTAACATTTTTTCTTCCCCTTTATTTTAGTGATTTCTAAACTCTATTTTTTTTCTCTTTTTATTCTTTTTTCAGGCTATCCGAAACGCTGCAATTTTGACGTCAGAATTTACCTTTCTCAAGTCCCTTTTTCTCCATTTTCTTTGGGAAATTTCTAATATATAATATCACCCCCGCCCTTTCCCTCTCCCTACCCCTCCCCTCTCACCCCCGCCCTCTCCATCTCCCTCTTCCTTTCCTATATATGATACAAATAAATATATTACACACACATCCACACATATAAGCATATAAGAGCTTATATCGTTATACCAAACATTTTGATGAAAATTCCTTTCAAAAAGAAAAAAATATTTGTCAAATGTTTACACAAAGGAAAGACAGCGACATTGCAAAACATAAATTAAAAAAAGGGATTATGTAAAAACGTGAAAAAAGGTTAAAACTTATCAAAGTTTTGCATATTAAACTGAATTTCACTCAATGTTTTCCACACGATAGATATTACGGTACAATGAATTGCTATACAAGAGGAGAAAAAGTAGAGAAACGGAGGAGAAAACAAGAAAAAAAGAAAGAAAAAAGGAGAAGAAAAAGGGGAGAAAAAAAGAGGAAAACAATAAGAGAAAGAAAAGAAGTGGAGAAAAAAAAATGATTATTTCATACCACACGAACACGTGGAGCATTTACTCTCTATTCTGCCCGAGGAGAAAAGGACGAAAAAAAGCGATGAAAAAGGGGAGAAAAAGAGGAAAAAAATAAGAGAAAGAAAACGAGAAAAAAGAGAAAAAGAGAGAAAGGGTGATTTCATACCAACTCGAGGAGCATTTTCTCTCTGTTCTGCCCGAGGAACCGAAATTTCAGCTTCCATAATATCGATAATTTCTCTACGAGCTTCAAGGGCAGGTTCCAAAGCCTCGCATAAAATATCTAAAGGGACACCTGGCAATTTGATATCCAATTGAATCGCAGTTACCCCTTTTCGAGTTCCCGCAATCTTGAAATCCATATCTCCGAGATAATCCTCCAGCCCCTGGACAGAAAAAAAAACAAACACTTATAGGAGTATCAGGGATTTTAGGCTTTTTAGGGTTTTTTAGGGTTTTTTAGGAGTAGGTCGGGAAGTTGGTTGCGAAGTTGAAAACGGTATGAGTTTCCAATGGAGACTTTTTTTTAACTTTTATGCAAAAGCAAACCGGCCAAAGCCGTTAAATTGATTGAAAGAACAGGTTTTCAAGAAAAATATGCAAACGAATAAGGTGTAATTGTATTTCAAATCCATACAAACAAAGGAGAAATGGAAATGCTTGCTCTATACAGTTCCCAATATAGGAAACTGTTTCCAAAATCTTAAAAAACAAAAAACTTTGGCTTCCGATAAGAACAAAAACAACATCTCGACTGAGAAAAAGTCGATTAAACAAAAAAGGGGGGAAAACGAGATATGTTTGTGGTTCATTAAGGAGAGATAATAAACATACAAGAATATCTGTCAATAATCGATAATCTTTTATTTCCTTCGTTTCTGGGTCCAATTCTGTAAGTAAACCAATAGAAATTCCAGCAACATGTTCTCGAATAGCAATTCCGGCATCCATAAGAGCCATACTACCTGAAAAATTCAAAAAAAAAATGACAAAAAAAATCAAAAAAGGAAATGTAGATAGATCTTATTTTTCTTTTCTGATGAGAAACGTCTCTTGTCCTTTAAAGAGACATAAAATTGTGAGGAAAATGTTTTGAAAGAGGAGAGGTGAAATAGAAAAGCTTGTGGATGTTTTCTTTGTACACCTAAGCTAAAAAAAACTGAAGTTGGAAAGGAAAAAAGGTGTGAAAACGATAAAGTTTGGAGAAAGAACAAACCTCCACAGACTGTGGCCATGGAGGAAGACCCATCTGAACCCAAGACCTCGGATGTCACACGAGCACAGTATGGGAACTCCTCTTCAGGAGGAAGTACAGCGAGTAAAGCCTTTTCCGCAAGAGTACCTGTAATTCCCACATTAATCAAAAGAAATCAGAACAGTAGAATGTTGTCTGAAGACAGTGTGGACAGATATATGAAAAAATAAAAAGGACGTACGTTCCGACATCGTCTAAGGTTTCTGACGACAGTGAAAACATGGACAATTTTGCAGTCCCATAAGCAATAGAATACATGAAAAATTTGAAAGGAGATCTTGTTCCCACATAATTTACAAGCAATCGGAGCACTAAAATGTTTTCTAAAAAAAGTGTGGATGATAACATGGACATTGAAAGGAGATGTTGTTCCCACGTCATTTAAAGAAAATGAAAGCAGTAGCGAGTTTTTTGAAGACTGAATGCATACATGGAGATATGGAGGGAGATATTGTATCTAGAAACATGAAACCAGACAGTGTGAGATAGATTCCTCCTAAAGTTATGATAGGAGACAGTATAGGCAGATATCCTTATGAAAATGAAAAACTATAAATACAACAAAGACTAGCCATAAGTTCGAAATGGATATCAAATGAGAACTTGTTGTTAGCAGAAAAGAGGAAAACTTCCTGTTTCTACACTATCTTTGACTAAAGTGTGAAGAAGTTTATAAGATTGCCACTCCCAAAAAACCAGAATACAGAAAAAAAACTTTCAGCTCAAAATATGCTATGCAAGCTCATTAATGTCTTAAATTATGAATCAAAAATCATCTAACCAATAATAGACAAAACATGATCAAGAAACAGTCACAACAAACAACCCAAATATCCACATAAGAGGATACACATTTTGCTGACAATAAAAACAAAAAACACACATAAAAAAGATCCACATTCCAAAGATGCAGATTAAAAAACCTAAGAAACTAACAAAGAAACCCCACATAAAAAACAACTATCCACATTCTAAAACCGCAGGAAACTCACCGTGTCCCACCTCTCGCCTGTTTAAACCACCCCTTTCCTGCTTGACCTCGTTAATTGAAAATCCTGGGAAGGAATAATGGACCATAAATCGTTTTTGAGAGGGACCCACAAGTCCATCCAGGCGCTGGGCATCATCTGGAGGCCCAAGCGTGACTGTGCAGAGCACCTGGTCACCCGATCCCAACGTGTCCCCTGAACATTGAAAGACGAAAAGAAACAAGAAGAAAAAGGGAGGGGCAGAGAGAGAGAGAGGAGAGAGAGGAGAGAGAAGAAAGAGGAGAGAGGAGAGCGGAGTGAGAGATAGATGAGAGAGACTGGCAGAGAGAGAGACTTAAATTAGGGTTATAATATCACATTAGGATAACAAAATAAAACCAGAATACAGTTTTGAGGAGAAATTATCATAATTTATTACCTTCTAAAGGAGCGATTTTAACAACAGTTCTGTTCTTCTTTTGACTGAAAACTTGAACCATGGGAATTCCGTTAAAAGTTCTTATCGCTCCTCCAAAACATTGGGGTGTCCAGGCCGTATGACTGTCTTTCAGAGAATCGATAACTTTTTCGAGATCTCGATGAAATTCGAAATCGTTTTTATAAGTCGTATTTCCGATTCGTTTGAGCTGTTTTCGAAGACGAGTTTGACTATAAATCCGCATATCAGGAGATCTGATGGCGATATCCGTATACGGATAAATTTTTATAAGCGTTTTCCAAACAATATTTAAAATCGTTTTCGCTTGTTGGGGTTGAAAGGGAAAAGTTTTCAAACACGCTACATATTGTGATGGTAAAACCGGATATCGGTTGTGGAACAGTTTTCCAACAGTCTCACATGGATCGGGTAGTCCCGCGGCACACAAAAGTTGTCCATTAAATGACAAAATTAGTAAAAGAAAAAGGATCCAAAAAGTGAAGTCTCGGAAAAAGTTTCCAGAAATAAAACTGTTTGTTCTAAAATATTGCGATTTTTCCCTGCAAAGGTACAAAGATAAACGAGAGAAGGACATGTAAGATTTAGTTTTAAGTGTGGAGAAGATCTTAGTTTGTTTATAAATGTTTATAATTTTTTTTATAGGACCTAATAAAACCTACAAGTTTCTTAGACACTAAAGAAAAGAGTTTTTAAAAACAAAATATAATTTTGCATTGCATTTCAAAATGAACTTATGAAGATAGACCACAAAAAATAGAAAATTGTCAAGCTTTTCTACAAGCAATTGATATTTGTATGTTTCATTTTTAATAGTTGTTCAATGACCAGTATGTGTACGTAAAAAAAACACCAATTATATCTTGTCCAATGTCCAATGTCCAATGATTCTTGTCTAACGTCCAATGTCCAATGTCGAAATATCCATTGATCACTATTCAATGTCCAATGCCCAAAGCCCAAGGTCCAGTGTCCATTTTCCAATGTCTAATGTCTATTGTCCAATGTCCAATGTTCAATGTTCAATGTCCAATGTCCAATGTCCAATGAATTTCCTATGTACAATGTCCAATGTTCAATGTCCAATGTCCACTGTCCACTGTCCGATGTCCAATGTCCAATGTCCAATGTCTAATGTTCAATGTTCAATGTTTAATGTCCAATGTCCAATGTTCAATGTTCAATGTTCAATGTTCAATGTCCAATGTTCAATGTCCAATGTCCAATGTCCAATGTTCAATGTCCAATGTTCAATGTCTAATGTCCAATATCCAATGTTCAATGACCAATGTCAAGGTCAAATATCCAATTTCCTAACATGCAATGTTCATTGTCCAATACCCAATGTCCATTGAGTAGTTTCCAATCTTCAATCTCAGTGTCTAATGTTCGTTTTTCAATGTTCAATGTCAAGTATTTAATAATCAATACCCAATATCCAATGTCCAATGTTTAATGAATTGTACCCAACATCCAGTGTTCAATCCTCGGTCTCATTGATCAATATCCAATTTCTTTTGTCCAATGTCCAATATCTAATGTTCAAATTTATTGTCCAATGTTCAACGTTAAATATCTAATGTCTCATGTTCAATGTCCAATGCCGAAGTTTTCAGTTTTCTATGCCTTATGTTAAACGTCCAACTCTACCTACCGAAAAGTGAATCAAAAACATGTGAACTTTGAATATTTAATTTTTCACTTGAGACAAACATGCTTTCTTTAATACTTTGTTTAGTATTTAAAGTTCTGAGTTTCCCCTGATTTCCCCAATTAAGAAATGTATGTAAACAAGTAAAGAAAAAAAAAATGTATATATATACTTAAATATGGGACATAAGGAAGAAATCGAAAATATGTAAAAAAGGAAATTGAAGAATGAAATTTCAAGATTTTAAAATGTAAATGAAGTATTTTACAAATTTAAAATTACTTCTCTGAAAATTCCTACTTCCTTCCCTAAATTTTATTGACATTTTCATTAAACTGAATTTTCTAATGTTCATTTTCAAATTAAGTTTTCAAATTCCCATAAGTGTGTGTAAAATTGGAAATTTCAACATTTATTAATTTAATTTATGCATTTTTATTTTTATTATATTTCAAGAATACAGGTGCCTTTTCGGAATTTCAGGTCAGGAGGGAAAAAAAAAAAAAAAAAAAAAATAAATAGGAGAGGAGGAAAAAAAAAAAGGTTATATTAAAATTCAAAAAAAATAAACTTTTTTATAAGCCGTTTTTCCGTTTTTTTTTTTTTTTCTTTTTACCCAAAATGAATTTCTTTTTTAAAAAGTCAATTTTTATATACATACATAGATTTTTTTTCTTATTTTTTATTTTAATAATAAACAAAAAAAACCGACTATTCCCACCGAACCCTCCTAGATTTCCCAAACCTTTTAACACAAAAAAAAACAAAATCTTAAAAATAAACAAACAAAGAAATCAATCAATTAATAAATAAATAAATCAATTAATTAATTAATTAAAAAATAAATAAGTAGTCTTCCCCATCCACTTTCCTTAATTTCCCAAAAATCAAAATATCAACATATACAAATAAAGTAAAAAAAACTTACCGCCACGTCATCTTCATTAAGGGAGTTCTCCTCCTATTGTGACAATTGTCACGTTTCCCAATAGTGACTCCAGGCATCTCACCCTCATCCTCTCCCTCTCCCCTCCTCCTCCCTCTCTTTCTCTCTCCTCTCATCCCTCTAAGTCTCCCTATCTCCCTTCCTCTCTTCCTCTCTCTCTTCCACCCTTCCACTCTCCCTCTCCCTTCCGCACACCCTTACCCTATTTTCCTCTCCCCTTCCCCTCCCCCTCTCCCTCTCTCTCCGTCCTTCTCCTCCTTTCTTTCCTTACAGTCTCAATCTTTACTTGCGCTCTCTTTCCCTCTTTCGTTCCCTCCGTCCCTCCCACTCCCCTCTCTCCCCCCCCTCTCTCTCTCTCTCTCTCTCTCTCTCTATACCTCTCTCCCCCTCTCTCTCCCCCTCTCTCTCTCTCTCTCTCCCTCTCCCTCTCCCTCTCCCTCTCCCTCTCCCTCTCCCTCTCTCTCCCTACTCTCCCTCACTCCCTATTCCTCCCTCACTTTTTCTCTCTCCTCTCCCTCTCCCCTCTCTCTCTCTCAATTTGTTTTCCCTTTTTTTCCCATTTATTGCTGTTTTTTTTTTTTTTTTTCTTTTTTCATCCGCGTGACATTAAAAGTGGTCATCAGCGATTTTGTCCTCTTCTTCTGAGTTTATTTTGTGACCTTTTGTTCCGTTACTTTGGTCCTTTAGAGATGGCATTTATGACCGTTGCCAAATGTCGGTCATCGGTCTGCACAGTGGAGCCGTTGACGGCGTCAGTTTTCCGTACGATGACCGTTCGTGACTGCCATCTCACAAATTCGCGCCTGTGGCAAAGTGGATAATATTTTTCCGTAAAGATGTCGTTTCATTACTAAAGCCAGTAACCAATCCCTATCAGAATGCGGCCTTGGCTGGTGGTACCACACAGCGTCAGTATCCGCGTGCACACCCGGTTTGTGGGTCATAATTTTTGGGCTGGTGGTGGTTCTGTGCGAATACTCCAGATTCTGTGCGGATATGCAGTTGATTTCGTGCGACTACAGTGTAGATTTCGACGGACAAGAAAATTGTGCCGTTGTAAGGTTGGTCTTCATACACTGACAGCCGTTGATGGCGGAAGTTTGACACGATGCGCTTTTGGTGTTATTTTAGGGCAAGTTTTTTGCTTTTTTAACGTTTCCGTTTTAAATAAATGTTGGAGCTTTTGTCGCCCTTTTTTTTGTTTTTTTGTTTTTTTTGCTTTTTCGCCATCTTGTACCTTTGTGTAATAATCCGTACAAATATCTTGGCGCTTCGACGCACGAAAAATGAAAGCTGTCGGCGTTCGTAATCAGATTTGTTGTAAAGAGCGCAAAAAGACAAATTTGGTACTCAACTCTATATCCGATGTTAACGAATGAAAATGTACACGTGTCCAGAAATCGGCGCATGTCACGATTTATTTCTACGCGTAAAGCTACCAGATATTGCCACGTGTAGACATGTAACATTCTAAAAAACCGCTATGTATACAAGTTTTCTTTTAAGTTTTTAGACCGTACTGTTCTTTTCACGCTGCAAATTTGTTGTACGGCGGCGTCCCACGCATTTCAAGGTTAACGGGAAAATAGACGCCACTTAAAAGTGTATATTGTTTATACTGCACAGGACTTCAATTCGTATCTTCCCATTGTACGGAATCGAATTAGGTCAAACTTCGTGACGTGGACGCCAGAATGGACCAAAGAGGTTGCATTTTGGTCCGAGATCATTTTTAGTTTTCGATTTTGCCTCGCTTCCATTGGACCGACAAACGAAGTCGAAAAATCAATGTCTGTAATGATATGTTTGGCGGGAAAACATGAGATTTAACGGCTTTTCAACCGCGGAAAACGGCAGCACGGCGTGCGACAGGTTTCACGCTTGTGACGATTTCGCAAGCGTGAAAAATACAGTAATGTTTTTCTCACGTGTGAACCGGCCTTTAATAGTCATCATTTAATTTCATAAGTTATGCATTCGACGATTGTCTCTCGTCTGTATCGAACGGCTTCGATATTATCCACGTGTCACATTTTTTGCGACATTTTCGAAGCTTGACGTTTTGTATTTTTCGCCCAATGCCCTAAGATTGCGGAAAAAAAAACTAAACACACCACCAATTTCACTGGTCGGTTCTGAAGGCTACACGTGTAATTATACATACATAACGCCCAAAAAATGTGTACGGAAATCCACATAAGGTACTAGAAGCGAAAATACAGTACTGTACTGTAGCTTCCACCTAAATAAATCATAATAAGAAAACATTAGCCAATGAGAAACGACATGAGCTGTTTTTCACTTTTTTGGTCGTGCAGGGATGCTAGAGGAGTTTCTCTTTTTTTTTTAGGTTTTCCTTTTTTGTTTTTCTGCATATTTTTGGGTTTTTTAGGGTAGCTGCTGGTCACAAAAAAATTGTGGTTTCGTACAATATGTCAAATCGGTGTGTCCTCGCTAAATATAGGGAGGACTTCCAACTGCTCCCTTTTTTGTCGTACTATGAGACTTCCCGGGCTCCAAAACCGTTTGTCAGAAATTTCCGGAAATCATGGAATTTGAGCGGCAGTAATTCTGTCAGTAGGTATTAATTATAATAACGTTAGCGTGATGGAAGGTAGACGTACCGATTTTGGGGACACGTGCGAAGTTGGTTGAGGGCTGTGACGATAGTTGAAATGTGATTTGTTGGTAGTTGGAAAGTGAATTGATTTGTACGGAAAAGCCTCAGATGTACGGACACAATGGGTGGGCGATTACAGCGTGGAATCCGCGAAAATGGCAAGAATCGTGTTTGTCTTGCTACGCTCACAAAAGATAAATAGTACGGAATCAGATCTTTCAAACATTTTTTTGCGGTCAGAATGAATGCGTTGATCACGAAAGTTTTTTAAAGAGCAATGATTGGTTCAGGTGGCCGGATAGTTTTGGCGTTAGTGAGTTAGTTCGTTATACCTACAGTACTGTAGTGGGTCTTTTGCCGTACACCAGACCACCTCCCACGTGTTGACCTTTTAGTCATCGCACTTTTTGAAATAAAATTTATCTTTCTGTAGTACTAATTTCTGCTGTAACAGCTCAAGCACCCATGGCATCAGCCTATGTACGGAAGCTGCTATCTCAGTGCTCCATTGGGGGATTTTGGGGTACAATGTACAAAATGGTGTTAGGGTTTGGCTCCATTGGGCCAATTAGGGTTTAATGCAAAAGATGTTCCTTTCGCATAAAACGCCCGCATGAAACGCAATGAATTTGCGCATGAAACAACTGAAGTGTTTATAAAATGCGCTGACCGACTTTGACTTTCAACAAACTGTGACGTAACAAGAAGATCGGCCACGTCAAAAATAGCTAGTTCGATTCGATTTTGTGATTTATCGTCACTTTTTCAAAAAAAATCCTACATTTTTTACGTACAGTGAAAAGTATACGAAATTTACGAAAAGTAAAAATGTAAAAAATCATGATTATTACTAAAAAAGGCAAAGAAATCTCGAATGGAACAACTACACCGCGAATCGTGATTAGAGTAGATTACTCTAATTCGGTCGCTCGAAATTTCGACTATGTCACATCAAATAGAGTAAATGATTCTAATTTTTTCATTATGCTATTTAGGGGTAAGGTTTAATTAGCATTTTTAATTCTAATATATGTTCGTTTTAAATAGTGTGGAGTACGGACGACGTCCGACCGTGCAAAATTGTACTTTTATAAGTAAAAAAGTACAAATAATGATTTAATACAGGCCATTATCATGTAACTGCGTTTTAACAAACTGCGTAGTGCAAACGTCATAGTGACGATAAACTGTACGTTTGTTAGATTCTGTACAAATACCTTATTTACAGTAGAGGATATTAGCTTGCCAAATTAGTGTACACCGCATAAATTAGAGTAAATTCCTTTTTGAAACAGCTCTATCACATAAATTAGAGTAAATTACTCTAATTACTTTTTTCTCTTTTTTTACTCTAATTTTTTCATTACTCTAATTACGATGCGCGGTGTACACCGTGAATCGTTATTCGCGTAAAGGTTTCTTTAGCGTGTAGGAACAATTACCGTCATTTACGCTAATTGAGAATTTGGAAATTTTCAACGAAATCGTTTATTTTAATTAGGAATTAGGGTTTTTTTAAAATAGTGTGGATAATTCTATTTGAGAATTAAAAAAAAGGTACCTTAAATAGCGTCCATTACGCCAATACCGATTCACGGTGTACAGGGAAGGTATGTACACCGCGACTAGTAATTAGAGTAAATTACTCTAATTCGGTCGCTCGAAATTTCGACTATATCACATCAAATAGAGTAAATGATTCTAATTTTTTCATTATGCTCTTTAAGGTAAGGTTTAATTAGCGTTTTTAATTCTAATATATGTTCGTTTTAAATAGTGTGGAGTACGGACGACGTCCGACCGTGCAAAATTGTATTTTTATAAGTAAAAAAGTACAAATAATGATTTAATACAGGCCATTATCATGTAACTGCGTTTTAACAAACCGCGTAGTGCAAACGTCATAGTGACGATAAACTGTACTTTTTGTCAAATTGTGTACGAATACCTTATTTACAGTAGAGGATATTAGCTTGCCAAATTAGAGTACACCGCATAAATTAGGGTAAATTCCTTTTTGAAACAGTTCTATCACATAAATTAGAGTAAATTACTCTAATTATTTTTTTCTCTTTTTTTACTCTAGTTTTTTCATTACTCTAATTACGATGCGCGGTGTATTGAACCTTGCAATTTTCGCGCTACATACAACCGGTGAGAGCTGTGAGGCGAGGAAGCGCAAGCGTCAGAGGTCGCAAAAGTCAAAAAAATTCATACCCGAAACCGACCGTTTTTTTTTTTCAAAATCTGAGTAACCGACGCCCGACCGTGTTTTGTCACGCTCCAAAATTGTTAACCGTTAACCGACCGTCGTTTATGAAAAAAAAAATAACCGAATCTTGATTTTTCGCGACTAACCGTGCCCGCCTGTAAACGAAAAAGTACAAAATTAATCAATGTACGACGGAATAAGCCAATAATACCGATTTGTCGCATTCCCTAAGATTTGCGAAATGAATAGTGTTACTACCGTGTCAGATTTGCGACGCTTTGTCGCGTTCCCTAAGATTTGCAAAATAAATACTGTACTACCGTGTCAGATTTGCGACGCTTTGTCGCGTTCTCTAAGATTTGCGAAATGAATATTGTACTACCGTGTCAAATTTGCGACGCTTTGTCGCGTTCCCTTTGATTTGCGAAATAAATAGCTTACTACAGTACCGTGTCACATTTGCTACCCTAATCATGATGCCACATACTTCCACGATACCAAAAGTACAAAGACAATAATGTTGGAAAAAAAAGTACAAAATTTTCATTTTTTTTTGGCTTTTTGTTTGACCAACCGTAACTGACCGTTTTTTTTTCCTGGTGAGTCAACCGACCGTAACCGCCCGACCCCCAAAATTTGGCAACCGAATCCGTTCCGGATCCGGCGCGGGCGGTCGGTTAACGGTCGGTCACGGTTTCGGTTGACCGTTTTGCGACCTCTGGCAAGCGTCCACGTAGCCCCCCTTTCATTTCATTTTACGGCGCGCCGCGCCGTGCGATCCTTCACATCTATAAAAATGTTTAGGGTTTTTTTTAGTGTTGGGTATCGGGTAAATTCATATTGCGATAATTTCGATATTCGATATATCGAATATAGATAGAGCAGAATCTTCGATATATCGTACCGAGACCAACATAAGTTATCGCGAAATATATCGCGATATATAGTATTTTTTTATATTTAACATTTTACATTTCTATATAATATGTAATTTTAGCGAAAAAGGCAAATTGTCTGATACGCCACGTACGACGTGATTTTCGTTCTGTGACTTAAAGGTAGACGCCGCAAAAATGTAACCGACAAAAAAAGTACTAATTTTGTAATTCATGTAATTACTTATTTAGGGTATGGTTACATCAGGAGGTCTATGAAATAATACGGACACCAAACTTTATGTGTTACAGAGGCTTCGGTTACATCGCGTATCGTTTGTAAACAAGTTTTTACATACATGTTCTGATTTGAGTGGTTCTTTGTAAGTTGACAATCAAATCTTTAATATCCCCAAAGACTTGAAAATCGACCATTTTCGTATGAAAATCCGTATTTGCGTATTACGTACGTGTACTTTGCAAGTGTACCACGTCAATGTACCTCAGAGATCTCCTTCACTCTGTTGACTTTCAGGAAAAAACCGTTTTTTTTTTCGGCAAAGATTTTATGGTCACCTTGTCCGAAGGCACGTGACTTTGGAGACCTGTGAAAATTTTCATATATATATATTTATTTTAAAGCCTCGATATATCGGCGAGACAATATATCGTGCAGATATATCGGCGATATATCACGATATTTTGATTTTCGATATATCGAAGCGATATATCGATTATCGGGTACCTAAGATTCGATATATATCGAATATCGGCAAAAGGTCCTCGATACCCAACACTAGTTTTTTATCATTTGTTTCTTTTTTTAATATATGCCATGGTTCAAAAGTAGGCGTTTCTATTGTAGGTCTTTTGTCGGCGCCTTCATCGTAAGTTGTGTTATGGGCTTTTCATGCGATTGTCTTAAGTCGATACTTTGATCGGCGACCGTCCGATCGTCCAAATTTGACAATAGTCCTATTGTAAGTTGTGTTATAGGCTTTTCATGTCATGTTCTTGATCGCTACTTTGATCAGCTACCGTCCGATCGTCCAAATTTGACGTTGTAAATAAAAAATCGCTCAAAACTTCACAAAAATATTTTTTAGTCCGTTTTTTTTTCAAATTTA
Source organism: Zygnema cylindricum (assembly GCA_037447655.1). Lineage (NCBI taxonomy): Eukaryota > Viridiplantae > Streptophyta > Zygnematophyceae > Zygnematales > Zygnemataceae > Zygnema > Zygnema cylindricum. The sequence goes on along the minus strand of JBBHKE010000773.1, from coordinate 74,021 downwards.
TGGCGTTTCCCCATGTAACCGATATTTTGAAACGTTATTTTGGAATTTAGCGCTGATTTTATTGCGTACTTTTCAAAGTGTACCTATGTCAATCGTTACTTGCGCGTTCATTATTTTGAATATGTGGCAGTTGTAAACGTCGCCAATACTTGCGACACCTGTAGACGCCAACAAACTGTTGACATTTGTAAACGCCAACGATCTCGGAATAAACTGCAGACATTTGTACGTCGCAAAGAGCTCCTGACATACTGGGACAATTGTGGACGCCAATGTCGTTTGTTGACGCCCACACGTGAACGACATAAGCAATCGCCTACGTCTACAAAATGACATTTGTAGACGCCCACAAGTGGACAACATAAGCAAACGGACAAATATTTTTTTTTTCGTGTATTCTCCCAACTGCAAAAAAACAAATGAAACTTTTGACTTGTGCAACCCAGGCTTTCTATTCGTCAATAGGGTAGTATTTTGATTAAAAGCAGGTCGCAATTTGATTTCAGTGCAAGTGTGAAGATGAGCAGGAAGTGGGCCGCGATGATAATACTGCCAAATTGCCGTACCTTTCAAGTTCCAAGATGACGCAAAATGTATTTGAGTTTTTTCCCATTTTTCGTACGGCGAAATATTTTCAAGTAGGAGGTCCCATTTTCTGTGTAAACGATGGAAAAAAATCCTTACTTGAACACATGGGGACACGCCCTTAGACATGACATTTAATTCTCTATCGATCCATGTGCAACTCAACCGTGTTACTATTTTATTTCATTTTGCGGCCAATACAATATGGGTCTTAAGGGTATATTGTATCTTTTGCGTACAATAGGCATATTGTATGGGTGTACTTTCACCTACTTTTGAACTATGATTTATACAAAAAACACAACCAATAAATAACCTAAACATATAACCCTAAAAATGCAAGATACCCCGGCGGTACATTTAACTATTTACGTACACAATTTGCACGGCAGAATTGAATTCTCGTTCGTCTAATCTTTTCCCACGTGTGGTCACGGCCTCGGTCTTCCATCGGGGCACTTTGGTCCAAAATCGAATCTTACACCAAAATGACATAAACCCAAAAGATGTTATCCGATAAACCTCCATGATATGTGTAGCCGCGGAAAATTAAAAGAGCCAATTATATTGGTACGCGTGTACCAAACGAAAAAAACATAAATAAAATGGATGCAACGAACACTGCCCGTAAAAATATTGAATGACCTCTTTGTGGTTTCGCGAAAAAATATGGGAGTCCACATTTGAAAACCGCGAGTCATAAATGTTTATTGCCCTTAAAAAAAACATTCCGGGAGTACGGTGGGAATGCCAAAAAGGACCGGACAGTATAGTATAGTACACTATAGATAATTAATTACTTAATTTGGGTGAAGATACATCAGGCAAAAAGTGACGTGTTTACCAATTTTTTGTACTTGACCGTACTATTACGTACTGTGCAGTACTATTTTTCGTGAGTTTTGAAACGTATAATTCGTGACTTTTGAAAAAATAGCAAAAAAACACCTACTGAAAACTGAAACTGAGAATTTATGGAAACCTGTATACAAGTTACGGTAACTTTACATTTTTTACGGATATGTACGGAATTTCATGAAATTCTATGGGCTCCATTGCCCACAGAATCGCAGATCCAAAAGAAGCTAATCTAGATAGTGCCGACTCCAAGTTGATATAAACCCGAATGAATGATCCCTTGATAATCAAAACCCCAATACAACTTCACCCCTGTGAAGATAAGACCTTGTGTGTGCTCAGTTCCACCACAGAATGCAAAGCTTGAATATGTGTTTTGGACAGTGTTCCCCACTTTGACTTTCCCACTGAATAAGTGCCACCCTGACACGCAAAAACCTTTGACCGACTATAACCCTGTGTAGCATAGACTCCCCTGAGTCCGCGGCAAAAAGAATCACTGAATTTGCTCACCAGAGCAGTAAGTTATGGATGGTCAAAGATGACCTTTATAGTTACAAGCTCTCTTAGAGAGAGGTACCGAAATATCACTAAGTCTTAGTCTGCCTACTCATGACTACCTACTACTAAACCCTAGTCCAATAGGAACACTATATAGTACAAGAAGGTACAATGGGCGATGTACTTATTGTACGACCATTGTACGACAAGGTCTACAAGGTGACACCTGTCATATCGGAAGCCATGGTTCCTCCTCCCATCTTCTCCGGTATCAAATAATGTGGCGTCACGTGGCACCGCGTGACGCTATCTCCGTATGCCGCCAAAAGCTCACTTCGCGTGGCGGCTATAATGTCGGCCTTCCGATCAAAACATATTTTACACGGTTCAGATTCGCGTACATGCAGGAATTGCTCCTTTTGGTTAGTCTGCTATTAATTAGCTGTTGCGTTAATGTTTATGTATTTACAAAACATGCACGTGTATCGTTTCGATAAAGCCTTATTGGTTAAGGCGTACGTCTACAAATATAACCACGGATCATGGTTCAAATCTGGTTAGAGCAGTTTTAGGTTATTTGTTAGTTTGTTAGAACTCTCTTCTTGTTCATGTATAAATACCTATTGTACCCTACATATGCCATCGTTTACTCTAAGCTATAGGCTAAAGCTAACGTCCAAGTAGGATGTAGGTACCAGGATCAAATCCTGAAACCGTCATAACCATTTTGGTACAAACTACGAATTAGTCTATCCTCTTTAGACATCCATGGCTCTAGCTCTCTCTCTGGTCTTCAGTGACTGCAACAAGTATGGGGACCGGAGAGAGTTGAGCGAGAAGCAGGTTGCCTTTGCTGACTTACTCTATTTATTTTTCCAATACAGACCTTGAAAATACATAAATTTCAACATTTCAAGAAAAGATATGTCGTAGTTATAGCTACTTTTTGTTCAGTGAATTGAACAAAGATATCACGGAACTTGTACGTTATTTCATCGAAAATGTACGGACATTTTCAAAAAGAGACGTCGAATGTCACACTAATTTCCCGCGGTAAGTTTGAAAATTGTACCGGCGTCTTCTTCAAATTTTTTTGAAAGAAGCCGCCATGGAATATTGAAAATTTTTGCCTGTCAGATAGGCTCAGACAAACGGAATTTGATAAAAGTTTACATTTGAGGATGTTTGAGCCCGAGTAGGCCACATGTGTGGAATAGCCTTATTTCGACGTCGCCACTACCAGTTGATGAAGGAATTCCGATACCGTTATGGAGTGTGATATGAAATTAAACATTTTTATTATTTTAGCGCTCATTTAACAGGAAAAACTTCCAAACTATGCAATGTGTATAAGCTTTTTTTTTATGTACGGAATAGTAGGGAAGGAAATTCATTAACGATTTTTAACGATTTGTTCAAAAGGTTCAATATGTTCGTAATGTATATTTCGTCAAGATTGGTACGTTCGCACTAATCGTCATGAACAACTATGAAAAAAATAGTAACAAGGTTGAGTTGCACATTGATCGATAGAGAATTAAACGTCATGTCTAAATTTTGAAAAACATTCGAACAAATTTTTTTTTCGACGAGTTTTGAGTTATATTTTTATTTAAACCGTCAGATTCGGACGATCGGACGGTCGCTGATCAAAGTAGCGATCAAGAACATCACATGAAAATCCCATAACACAACTTACGATACGACTATCGTCAGATTTGGACGATCTGACGGTCACTGATCAAAGTAGCGATCTAAGAAGATCACATGAAAAGCCCATACCAAAACTTACGATAAAGGCGCCTACGAAAGGCCTACCATAAAAACACCTGCTTTTGAACTATGAACCGAAGCCACTGTTTTACATAAATATTGTTGTCCGTAAAATTACAAAGACCTCCCGATGTAACCTCACCATTAGATATTGACTAAAGGTTACCTTCCATTAGGGAAAAATGGGGGTTGTTTACTGAAGGCCGTACCGATTCGTACAAGTCCGTACCTTTTTTTTTCCAAGGAAAACATCGTTACACAAAAATGTCCAAGGTTGTAGGCGTAAATTCTGACCGTCGGATACCATTACACTTTTTATCCGAGACGCCACGTCAACAACCATACAGTTTTTGACGACCGTGCACAGGGAGGACACTTCTCAAAGACTGAACGTGTGAAAATGTGGCGCGTGGAAAAGGAAAAAAATATCCACGATGAGCGCGCGCGAATCCGCCGAAATTATCGCGTCACTTTCCCACCATCAAAGTTTGCCGCCGCCTTTTTGTCGTTGCGTTTTAAAGTTTTGGGTAATACACCGTGAATCGTTAAAAGCGTTGAGAAATTATTGGTGTTAAAAAATAATTAGCGTTATTAACACTAATTACGATTTTCATTTTTTTTGAATAAAATGTTTAATACTAATTGATCATTAATTCTATTTTTGGTACAACACATCTGCCATCAGGATCTTTACAGTAAATAGGTAAATGTACAAAATCTGACAAATCGTACACTGTCGCGTCTTTTGACTCTAATTTATTCATAACTCTAATTTGGGTGTTCACGCGAATAATTATTACGCCCCACATAATTTTACACTAAAATAGGTACGATCTATTATGTCTCTTATTTTGAGCGTACTTTTACATTTGATCGCGATTATTTTAATCCATGTTTCCTACTTTTTTACTTAATAAGTACTGTTTTGTACGGACTGACACGTATGTACACCACTATATTCCATAATATCATAAATTATAATTATGAACGTTAATTCTCTAGAACCGTAATTAACATAAAGGAAAACTTAGTATTATCAATTCTATTTCAGGTTTTGGAATCAAAATTGGAGGTGCTGATATAGAGTTTAAAACGCTACTAGCAATTCGCGTTGTACATTATAATGCCCTCTGTACGAGTCAATCATTACCTCCGATGGTATATTATCTCCGTTCGTACAGATATTGCTTTCAGACATTGCATTCGAAGATTATTTTAAAATTTTTAACATCGAATATTAACCCACGTGTTACCAACCAGAATGAGCCACGCGAAAAAAAAGTGGGTTACTGACGCGACCTAATGAAAGGCACACCCTTCAGTAAACTTTTCCGTACAATTACTGAAACGCATAATGGAAGGCCACTGTGAAGGACGGACAACAAACGAAAATGAGAAAGATGGAGCTATGATGGAGCTATGAAAATTGTTGGGAATACTAAGTGGCCTGGGAACTATCTGGTTAAGTAGTTTTCAGCTTGGGCTGAATATTCTTTAGAATTCTGAGTGGAATCAAATTAGGTTGCTTAGGGTGGTCTGTGGTGCTTCCAAGGGTACATTCATGGCTGAAAATGGCTATGAACAACAAGATTAAGGCCCGATGGGACTGACAAACTGAGCCGGAGAGATGAATCCCGTATCCTCTTTACCGGGACCAAAACCGTCTCCTTTTCCGGTAGAAGATGCTTCCCTGAGAGGTGTGGATCCCCCTCCCACAAAAGAAGTACCAACGCTTGAAAATATTGTTGGAGGAAGGATGTCCCCCACTCCTCCTCTATTTCCAAGAGAGTATTGTTCTTTCCTGAGAACTTGCTCCACCAATGGGATGTGGAGGCGAGGTCGGTTCAATGGAGGTTTTTGGGGAATGGATGGTGGCGGAGACGGGGACGACTGGAGGCTTTGAGGAATAGGGGTCTGTTTCCTGGGCTGCCTTCGAGAAGTCCCGGGTGGAGTAGTTCTTGAACTGGAGGATAGGGAACGCCTGTGAGGAGGTGAGTAGGCGGGGACGTGTTTGTAAGGTAAGACAGGCGGATCCGGTGACCCACTGACTACGGCAGCGATGAAAGGGATGGCGAAGGGCAGCCCTGGGGCTCTGTGGTAGGGCCCGGGGAGTGAGAGGAAGGAGGAGGAGGAGAAGATGGAAGATCTGGAGATGCTCAAGGAGATGGCAAACAAGTTGTTCATGACCTCAAGGGAATGTGAATCCTCTCGTCCGGTCGTACAAAGCCTCCACGGCAGAAGACACCTCCACCGAGACCAATGTTGGCTCTTCCTGGGGAACAGCAACAGACTCAGTAGGTAAATCTGCACCGAAACCCTTCTTGTCAGGTGCGATGTTTTCCCCCCCTTCCCGCTAAAGAGGAGGCTTTCTGCTGGTCCTCGAGGAAGGAACTTCAGGCGGAGTGCGTGCAAGAGGAGATGTTCCTTGAGCTACCGCTACGGGAGGCTGTCCCATCCTTGGTGTAGGAGGAATCTGCCCGCTGAGAATCCCACTCGACCTACGCCGAGCTTCCCGGATGAGGTTCAATTCTTGTTCCCATAAATTACGCCTTTCTACCTCTAAGGCCTCCCAATCTACCGTGACAGGTCCAGCCCCCGCCGTAGCCTTACCTTGGGATTGTAGAACTTTCCTTGCCCTGGGATTTTAGAACTTTCACTAGTTCCGTGGTGGAGTTCCCCAAGTTGGATGTTTCACTTGTCCACTAACAATACCCCGGTTTCGTTTTTTGCACAAAGCCCCCATCATTATGGCTTCCCAATAGATGAACCGTGATCCATTGAAGGTGGGTACTCTAGAGGGTGGGCCTATAACCTGTAACTTTGTGTCCTCCATTGGACTACAAAATTCAGGAAGCCTCTAGATAGCTTTTAACTAACCCACTTCAAGCAACAACCACTGTTGCTCAAAAGGGCAAAATGGCAGTCTGACTACACCCTTGTGCAACTTGGTCTCCTTTGAGTCTGTAGCAAAAAGATTCACTCAAAAATGTTGAAATTTAAGTATTTTGTAGGTCTATAGATTGTAAAATAAAAGGCAAAAATGAGACATTGACAACTTGCCTCTAACTCTTCTCTCAAGTCCCCACACTTGTCGTAATCACTGAAGACAAGAGGAGTTAGAGCTGTTGGTTTTTGGAAACCTTTAGTCCTCTTTGTATCACATTGCTATGCTGCCATGTTGCGCTGGTTACATCGCAGCCATAGCGGCGTGTGTGATAAAGATATTGCGCTGCCATGATGCGCCAGTCACATCGCAGTCATAGCAGCTTGTGAACTACGTACTAAGTGTATTGAGACGTACGGATCTAATTGAGTGGCGCGAACAAACGTAAGTCAAATGAACGGCGAATCGCGAAGCGATCCGATTTGGAATATTGTTGAAAGGTACACTGCAATTATGAATCATACTGATGACGAAAGGGATTCAAACTGAAAGTTGCTTGAGAAGCATTGAGTGGAAAGGACGCCACGTGTATGGATTAATTTTGGTGAGGTGGCATTAGTTCGTCAAGTGACTGTGTGACCGTGTGACATGACATCAAGTATGCAGAAAAAGAGCTACGGATGAAAAAGCGCCGTCAGTTTGGTGAGGGACGCGAAATCGCGTCCGTCACAAGATACTTATTTTGGACGGTCCCGATTCGATTGACGAAATTAGTAAGACTTGTAAATATTTAACAATGTTTTGTCTTGTGTATTAATTATTACTGTAGGTTTCAGGTATACTCACATTTATAGAGGTAGTCGATTGATTACGTACGGCTGGTATGCCTCCGTACAACTAGTAGTAAGCTGTAGTGTATATTTGTAGGACTTAGTCATTTTTAGACCTAGGAACTTTTTGGACATATCTGTTTTTGCTCCTTTTTGGGATTTTCATCTGAGAATTTCTCTCATTTTTATTGGCAGAATTATCTGAAATTTTGCATGTGTGTTCCTCTTTGTATTGGCAATACTGTGGCGAATTTGCAGACCTAGTGTGTTTCTGTTTTGCTTGGGGCTTCATTGTGAAGTTGGTCATATTTATTAAAGTTCTGGCAAGCTGTTTTTCTGCAACTTTGACTGAGTGTTGTGATTATTCGGTTTGGTATTGTTGTATGAAAATTGGTGGGAATACTAATTGACTTACGAAATCTCTGTTTGAGTAGTTTCAACTGGGTTTGGTTATTCTGTAGAATTCTGAGTGGAATCAAAGGGGGTAGTCTATGGTGTTTCCGAGGGTACATTCATGGCTGAAAATGGCTATGAACAACAAGAGGCATGGTGCCTAGGCTGTCCAAAGAGGACAAGGAGGCCAATCTTGATAGAGTTACAATATCGTTTGACAGATCCAAGATTTGATCCTGGAACGTGCTGTCCGTCAAAGTAGCCGTTAGATTTATCTTATAAGTCTAGGAGTGGTATTAAGATACAAAGAGTTTGACAAAAATATAAATAGTTACACACAAACTCGTTAGTTTAACGTGAAATAGATACGTAATGCATAGATATAATTTTAGATAGTACGGAGTACGGTTTTATGTATTAAAAGAAACGGATACATCGCATTTGATTCAACCGTCAAACAAATACCGCGGGTCTATTTTCGATGGCTAGAAATATAGCCGGTTTTGATCGAACGGCCACGATATGCACCGCGATTGCGGAATATGTACTATTGGTGTTTTACATTCATCGCCAACTCAAGGGACATGTGGCGCATCAACATTGGATTGCGGCAACTCCGAATATTACGGGAACAAATTCGGATATGACATGTGTCGAGATTTCTGCCATGTCGTACGATGGTCGTATTAAAGTACACCGGCACCTGTACTTTTCTATAAGACATCGTAACATGATTGTTGTCGTACGTTAGTAGATTGAGTTTAGAGAGAGATAGAACTTAGAAAATTTAGTCGGTTGTCGCCTCTCTCCGAGAGAGCTCTTGTAAAAAAGGTCAACTTTGACCCTCCATAACTTATTGCTCAGGTGAGCAAGTTTAGAGATTCTTTTTGCTGCGGACTCAGCGCAGACAAAGCTACACAACGGTGTAGTTGATCTGATTTTTTGTTCGTGAGGATGGCTGTATTTCTAAGGGAAAGTATAATTGGGTGAATGTGTCCAAAACTCATATCCTAACTTTGCATTCTGTGGTGGAACTAAGCAAAAAGAAAGTCTTATTTCACAAGGGAGAAGTTTTATTGGGGTTTTGATTGTCAAAGGGTCAAGCAATTGGGTTTGTATCAACTTGGAGTCGGCACTAACTAAATAAGCTTCTTTTGATCTGCGAATTTTGTGGGGGAATGGAGCTTATAGAGTTTCAGGTTATGGGCCCACCATCTAGGGTGCCTATGTTTGATGGAACAAGCTTCACTTATTGGGGATTTATGATGGAGGGATTGTTTTTCGAAAAGCACTTATGAGCATTGTTTCGGGAAAATTTAGGTGTGCGACACCAGGTTTTGGAGGAACTTACTATGGACAATCAACTAGGACTACCCAGAAAACCAACCGGAGTTTAGATGCAATGGAAGGTGAAAGGAAAAATATTGCCATGGAAAAGGGAAAAAAGGAGATGGATAAAGGGACACCTATGGTGAGGGGAGCAAGGCTCTCTGGTAAAGCTCCACTTGTAGGGGTTATAAGTAAATCTGAAGAAAATGATAATAAAATTTGGGAGAATAAAAACAGTATAGCAAAACATCTCATACTTAGAAATGTGTCTAAGTCTTTAGCTATCACTCTTTTAAATCTAACAAAGTTTTTGGAAATTTAGGAAACCCTAAGTCAGACTTATAAGAATGAGACTATACAGAGGCACCAGTTAGTAAAACAAGAAATAGATGCCTATGTTTATAAAGGTGGTAGCATGATAGAGTTTTGCAATGATATTGTTGCATTATATGTTGAGCTTGCTAGTGCGGGATATGTAAAATCTGAGGATAGAAAGATTAATACACTACTCATGAAACTCTCAGATGAGTACAAAATCATTATTAACCGTATGTAGGATTGGATTGCCCCTCGTGGATTTGGAGCATATTCAGAAAATGGTGTAGTTATCATGGATAAAATTATGAGTAAGGAAGATGTAGATCATATGAGGAACTTAGTGGGGACTAGTGGTTTTTGAGAAAATTTGGGGGGGGTGGATTTGACATCATGAAACTCTGAGACCTCCATTGGCCCTCAGAGTAGGCAGATCCAAAGAAGCTAATCTAGATAGTGCCGACTCCTAACTTGATATAAACCCAAATGACTGACCCCTAGATAGTCAAAACCCCAATATAGATTCACCTCTGTGATATAACACTTTCAGTGTGCTTGGTTCCACCACAGAATGCAAAGTTAGAATATGAGTTTTAGACACATTCACCCACATTGAATTTCCCTTAGAAGTGTAGCCACCCTGGCAGGCAAATAGTCTGACCGACTACAGCTCTGTGTAGGGTGGACTCCCCTGAGTCTGCAGCAAAAAGAATCATTGAAAATGGTCAAGTAAATTGATAGTAATGGCTTTCCAAAGTTTGCCATTTATACAAGGTACTCTCTGGGAGAGGCAACTACCTACCCAAAATTTTCTAAGTCCTATTCCCTCTCTAAAACTCTATCTACTGAAGTACGGCACCAATCAAATTACAGTTTTGTACAGAAAAGTACAGGTGCCGGTGTACTTTCTGTACGGCCATTGTACAATATGGCGAAATTGTCGACACGTGTCATAGCCGGAATTGATCCCGCAATCTCTGGAGTCCGCCCCAATCCAACATTGTCACGCCACGTGTCACATGAAGTGGCGATGGCTGAAAAATGCCTAAAGTACATGTTCCGTGATCGCGGCACCTATCGTGGACGTCCGATCAAACCGGATACAATTGTAGTCGTTGAAAATACACGCGCGATATTTGTTTCGCGTTCGAAACAAATGCGCGGTATCCGTTTCATAAAATACATTAAATCGTACTCCGTACTATACAAAACTGTATCTATGCATTACGTATCTATTTTACGTTATACGAATTAGTCTACGTGTCCGAATATAAATATCTGTCAAACCTAATATACTCTAGCACTGGCTTTAGACATATTTGTTAAAGCTAACGGCTAGCTTGACGGAAGGTAGGTACCAGGATCAAATCCTGGATACGTCAAACCTTTTAGTTAACTCTATCAAGATTTGCCTTCCTGTCCTCTTTGGACAGCCTGGGCAGCCATGGATCGAACTCCTCCTCAAGTCTTCAATGACTGCGACAAGTGTGGGGACTTGAGTGAAGAGTTAGAGGCGGGCTGACACTGTCCCCTTTTTGCCTTTTGTTTTTACAATCTCTAGACCTACAAAATACTTAAATTTCAACACATCACTCCTTGGTGTAATGTCTCTTATGAAGATGTGCTTGTAGAAGGGTTATCATCTGGGTATATGTTGCAGATTGGGGATAGGGGTGATTGTTAGAAATGCAAAAGGGATAGTGGATTTTACTTGGATGAAAAAGGGAGGAGGTCGATAAAACCTTTGCTTGAATTTATGAAAAATGGCATACAAAATAAAATGTATGATCAACAAGATGAAATTTTGTCGGATCATCTAATACACTTTCTTAAATATGAAGGCATTTGCTTAAAGCTTCATGAAATATAAAGGAAAAATAAGAGAAAAATATATATATGCATTTGTTGTTTTTGATGGGAGTTGAAAGAAAAGTAGACTAGAAAATAAGGGGAGTGTTGAAATTTAAGTATTCACTAGGTCTAGAGATTTTAAAATAAAAGGCAAAAATGAGACACTGACAGCCTGCCTCTAACTCTTCTCTGAAGTCCCCACACTTGTCGCATGCATTAAAGATTGGAGGAGGAAATAGAGCCATGGCTGCTTAGGCTGTCCAAACAGGACAGAAAAGCCAATCTTGAAAGAGTAACAAAATGGTTTGACGGATCCAGGATTTGATCCTCGAACCTGCTGTCCGTCAAAGTAGTCATTAGATTTATCCTATAAGTCTAGAGTGGTGCTAAGATACATAGAGTTTGAAAAATATATAAATAGTTACACGTAGACTAGTTAGTTTAACGGGAAATAGATACTTAATGCATAGATAGAGTTTTAGACGTACGGAGTACGGTTTTATGTATTGAATGAAACAGATATCGCACATTTGATTTGACGGCGAAACAAATACCGCGTGTCTATTTTCAACTCCTAGAAATATAGCTTGTTTTGATCGAACGACCACGATAGGCGTCGCGATCGCGGAATATGTACTATTGGCATTTTACGGCCATCGCCACGTCAAGGGACACGTGGCGCGTCAACATTGGATTGCCACAACTCCGGAGATTACGGGAACAAATCCGGATATTGTTGATATTTGTGTATTTTCTAGATCTTTCAAAGGATGTCAAAAGGCAAAAGAGGTCTACGTCTAACTCCCCTCTCCATGCCCCCACACTTGTTGTAGCCACTGAAGGCTAAATAGGGAGTTAGAACCATGGTTGCCTAGGCCTTCTAGAGAGAGAGTAGTAGAAATTGGTAGACTTACCAAAAAGGTATTTGACAAACCCAGGATTCGATCCTGATACCTACCATCTGCCAAATCTCTAGTAGCCATTAGCTTTATCCAATAGTGTAGGACCAATGTTAAATTGTATGAGGTACGTTAAGAAAATAAATGTGTCCGTTGCGGTATTTGTCATTTAACAAGGGACAAACTATACATGGAAAGGGATTAGACCGCATGAAATTTGGACCGCATGGAATTAACGAAATGACATTTCATTTCGACGGTCCGGATAGAATATGCGATTTGAATTGAGAGCGATGGTGCGAGCCGAGATTCCGGAGTGAGCAACGTGGCGTTTTTGGGCACCGCCACCCCAGATTACACGTGGCAAGTTCATACAAGATTGCGGGATCTCCGGAACGCAAGATGACAATTCCGGAGGTGGCAAATGTCAAATTATTGTGTTGTCGTACAGGTGCCGTACATAAAGTACTCCGGCACCTGTACATGTTGTACAGTACAAACATGTGATTGATTCGTACTTCAAGTGGTTCTATGTTAACGAGAATTTCAACGGTCAATAAGGAATGACGACCGTTGAAGTTTTACGGTCAACAAAGATCAATTCGGCAAGTCAAAATGACACGTGGCATCATCCGATTGGATATCGATAAGAAGAAAGGGACAAAACGACGACGACTTTTTCGCCACGTGGCATACTTAGAGTGGTGCCGAATATTTCCGTACATAAAGCACGGCGGCTGCCAGACTTTCTTTGTAGATTTTGTAGTATGTTGCAATATGATTGGTCTATAGGGGTTGTGAGTAGGTTTTAGGACTTAGAATATTTTTGGTAGGTAGTCGCCTCTTCAGAGAGCATCTTGTATAAAAGGCAAACTTTAACCAACCATAATTATCAATTTACTGAACCCTTTTCAGTGATTCTTTTTGTTACGGACTCAAGGGAGTCCAAGTTGAACAAGGGTGTAGTCGGCCAGAGTGTTTGCCAGTTACGGTGGCTGCATTTCTAAAACAATAGCAAAAAAGTGGGGAAAAGGGGAAAAAAAAAGGGGGAGCCAACTAAGGGTACCAAGTGGAAGAAGAGGGAGACTGTGTTGAAATTGATGCAAGCCCTCCATCTACTAATAGTCGATGGACGGAGAACGAGGTGTCCAAGTTGATTTCCGCAAAGGTTAAAGAAATGCAACACGAGAAGACAAACTGCCTATTGGCCACGCATCGATCTACTGAACAAAAATGGAGACGCGTCATCTTACAGTTGGAAGAAAAGGTGAGTTCAGACCATATCTCAGATGTTGGCATAAATGGGAAAATCTCACCAAGGATTACAAAAAAGTTAAAGACTACCAATCGAAAATTCCTAGTGGCAATCTAGATTAGTGGCATTCTAGATTACTAGTTAATGGTCACGCATGAGAGGACCAAGAAAAAATTGCCAGGTAGTTTGGCTGAACGATTCTATTCAGCGATAGATGAAGGTATGGGGGGAAATGAAAACGTAGCCCCAACCCACGTTAGGGATACGTTTACACTTCGTCAAGGAGGGACTACCACGGTTGAGGGAAACGGTAGTGTATCTAAAAGTAATCCTTTTGAGGATACACGAACTACCTCACCAACATCCCTGAACATTTACAACAATAGTAGTGGGAAACGTAAAAGAAATGCAAATGACGTTAGCACAGTACGATCATTGGAGCTTACGGGGTTTCGAGAAATTGCACAGGAAATACATGAAATCTCTGTAAAGGAGACGAAAGAGACGATAAACACATTTGCGGAATTGCTTAAAGCAAATTGGGAGAGGAACGAACGGCGTTCTCAAGAAGAAGGAAGACTTCGTTTGAACAACGTCGTGTGTAAGATGGCCGAACGGAAAGGTGGTGAGGACAACAACTCATCCCATCAGCCAAGATATTATTAAGGTATGAGTGAAAAAGAATGTTGCATTATTTTTTTCGGTATTAAGTTTTGTGGTCAATTTAATTTTATCTTTGAAGTTGCTCTTTGGTCTCAATTGATTTCATCTATTTTTTTTTCCCAAGTTGATTCGTTTATCTCTTGTTTGAATGAACAGGAATGTTCGGACGAGGCGAAACGTCTTCATAGTATTGGATTACATTTACTTTCTTTTTGGAGGAGTACATTGTTTGTTATCACGGTGTTTTTTACAATGTTTTTTTTTATAGGTTTCCATCCTTCTTTTTTGCTTATTCTACAGGTTGAAGGACAAAAAAATCAAACACATAAATGGGTAGCTTATACAGGAAGAAAAGGGTTTTACTTTCGTTCATACTCATTTATAAAGATATTTATGATGTTTTACAGCGTATACTTGATGCCATGTAATTTGACTCGTACATGTTCGTATTTCACTCGTACATGTTCGTATTTTTAAGCCCATTTATTGGTAAAACTTTCATAACACACGGGTCAATCAATGGTTAGGCCTCGTCTTTATCACATTTAATTTGACAGGTGCGTACTACCCCTTTAGAGATGTTCATGTGAAATGCCAATCTTATTGTTATTGAAATGATTGGTACTCCATATTCATTTGTCAAAGCCCCTACAAGTATCCATTGCATCCGCGATAAATTGCAAAATCAATTCACTGTAATATCGGCATATTCAAAACTTGATATTTTTTTTCTTTGCTGATAAAGCATCCATATTGTGGTAATCACCGATTATATAGTGTTATCTTTTTCAATTTTAGGTAATTTTTATGTACAGAGTGATGGAATTTTCGAATGTACAAAACATACGAAAAATTGGGAAAACTCGTATTTACGGAGTGTTAAGAACTGTATATCCATATTGTCGATATCTCAATATACATATCGGTGTATCGCGATTATTGGTCATTCGATATCTACCATGAGATATCGATACTTGCTTAGTTTTTCTTTGTTTGCGCTTCATGATTTCGTGGCATGTGTCACATTTGCCAAAAAAAATTGCCCTCATTTTGTATTCTCATCAACGAATACAACAACCCATATACCCATTCGCTATTCGGCCCTCTTTTTCTTTACACCTTATTATTCTTGACGCATTTCCCCTTTACTTTTTCTTACACATTTCCTTTCTTTTTCCTACACATCTCCTTTTCCTTCTTATTTTCATGAGAAAATGAAATATTGAATTTTTTCCACTGCATATCAAAGCCTAAGTATCAATTTCATACAAAAATCAACTGCAAACAACACTCAAGAAAAAGATAACACAAATGGCAAAAGACAAATTACAGTATATTTTATTTTTTATGCATTAAAAGTACATTTACGGTAAGAACTAAATTTATTTGACTTTGTGCATTTCCTGCTAACAAAAGACTGGCTATGTTTTTTTTCATCCTTTCGTTAATCCTTAATCCTGTTAACCTTTCCAATTAGAAAAAGGTCGCAAAAGCTTTTTGACTTCTTCTACACCACAGGTAAGATTAAAATAATCACAAAAAAAGAGGAACAGAAGAGAAGAGAGAGAATAGAGAGAAAAAAATAGATAGAAAAAGTTACAAAAAATAAGGGAGGAAAAAAAGGAGAAATTTTTTGTCTCTGTAAGATTATGATTTAAATGACGCTGACAGCGAGTGATAAAAACGAAATTTTTATTTGAGCAAAAACAGGAAAAAAAAAATATGGGAAAGGGGCTCCCACAACATAAGTGACTGACAACATAACTCAACCCAAAAAGAAACTGTGGACTCTCTTCATATATACTGTGGACTTATTCAGTTTTAACGATTTAGATAAATGACTACATGAAAAAACTAAAAAAGACAACATCAAAGCAAAATAAGGAAAAAAAATGTTATTAATGATATTTACCTATTCTAGAGGAAAACTGCAGTTTATCACATTTATAGTTTCCCAAGCTTGAGTTATGGGCAACGAGGTAAATCACGCAAACCAACGGAGAAGAAGTGAACCATGACAGTAAAGCAACAGTTTGTGAAACAGAATACAAGCATAGCAACACAAAATGAAACACGTGATAACAATACCCAAACAATGATAATTCAATGTAAATAAATAAGCCTGCTTGAATCCTTTTTGACATCTCTGATGATGCTCTTCAGCATCTGTAATTCAAAACCTCCACCTGAATCCATTCATGAATAATTTAAAAAAGAAAAAAAAGGCACAGCCAAATTATCAATTATATTCAAACACCAAACATTATTAGGGTTGCCGTAGTTGAAGTAGTAAGGTTTTGGTTTATGTTATTTGTGTCTGACCCTCAAGACTCTGACACTTTCGCTGTCTCAGAAGGTGCTCCTTTTGTCAGCAAGCATTACAAAAATGACAGATTTCCTTTTAAAACAAGCATTACAGAAATTACAGTAACTTTACAATTTTCATCATCAAGGAGAAAATGCTACATACATGCAAACCTAAAATAAAGTTCCAGGTAAGCGCAGGGAAAATGCTGCCTCTCTAGAAACCTAAAATAAGCGCAAAAATATCTTTGTTCTTCTGCATTAGTGGAGTGCATTACTCTAGTGCAAAAGTACTGCGAGAACTCAGCTGAGTTCACAGTATGTCGCAAGCAAAACACACAAAAAATGTAGAAATTTCTACGACTGGATCCTCATGAAATATATGCTAACCTTTTTTGGTGCCTCATACCTCACGGTTACATTCCTCACCTTTTGTTTCCACTTAACAGTTATAGCTCCAATTGCTCCAACCCCATTGCCTCGTGGTCATCGTTGAAGAATAAAATTGTTAGTTACATCTTTTGTTTACAATTCACCTCACAAACTGAAAAACAAATGAAATTACATCCTAAAGAAATACAATTGAAACACAACCTCATACATCAATTGATTAATATCCACTTGACACAGAAGTAACCAGAAATTTCCTTCAAATTTTTCATTATTTAAATTTCATTCAATTTTTTCATCATTTAAAAAATAAAAACAATATAGGGATATTTTTGAGAATATTCGTTAAGCATTAACATTTGTTTTCTTGCCTTGTATGTTTCACTAACCCACCCACAACTTTAACTCATTTTACAACAAAATCAATGTCTTTAACTAAACCCCACCCACAAGAATAACTCTTTTTACAACAAAACCAGGGTCTTCGACTAAACTATCCAAAGTACAAAGTTTTTTCTACAACACTCCGTGCCTTTCATAAAGATATTCGGCTAGCAAGTCGCGTAGAACTTTGCCTTGTTCTTCGTTGTATGCATCCCTCTCTGCTCTGTTCAGATTATTTTCCTCTTCATTTGGAGGTGTGGTACATGGAGAATCCTAATCCAAAAAAGGTATGTCTTCATCGAACATAAAATTGTGTAATGTACACACCGCTACAATTGTGTCCACTAAATGCTGCATGTTAGGCAACATATTTTTTTTGCTTAATATTCCCCATTGTCATTTTAAAATCCCTAAAAATGGCTCTACACACATGGGTCTACTCCTATGGAAATAGTTGAAAGACTTATGTGGTTTCCAAAGACTTATGTGGTTCTTCTAAATCAGACCATGGAAATGGGGTGATTAAGTCTTTTAAATCAGACCATAGAAACGGGGTGATTAAGTGCTTACTCGACGGATATCCTACATCACCCAAAATAATGTTGATTTTGGAAAGCTTTGCGTCTCAGTAAATTAGTGTGACGACAGAAAGATAGTAAAATTTAGCGTATATGGGACATGCGTCGTCACTTAAGAACATAACAAGTATTTTTGGAATGGCACCAGCTACGACAAAGATAAGACAAAACAGTTGCGACGCAGATGGGACAAAGCAGCTGCGACGCAGATGGGACAAAGTAACTGCTAAAGACGGGACAAAGTAGGTGCAGTAATTTGGGATTTGATTCGTTACGGAACATGAAGCTACGGTGATGTTGAATATGATTCGAACGGGACATCGCAACAACGGTTGATATGAATCGAGTCAATGGACGAGATTCACATAGGGATCACAAGTGATTTGCTGGCAGGTGTTTTCCAAACATCTGAATGGACGTATCCGGACACTTATAACTAAGCCGGCGGCAATTAATTGTACAATCACTTAGTGGTGATCTCTCATTAATATTGACTGTACAGTGATAGATTAACTTTAGCGTGATTAGGAGGACTTAGATCGTAGTGGCAGTTTGGTTCTTGGACGTATCTCTCATGAACACTTATATTGGAGGTAAAACACTATATAATACGACAACTAGGAGTAGAAACTCACTACGAGTTTAACACGTAGGACGTAGAACATTTTATGTATCCATACTTCCAAACTGTGTAATCTTTTTGGGAAACTTTTGAGTTGCATATCTTGGTGTATATTAGATCAATTGAGCTGAAACTTTTGGACTTGTCAGTCTTTGTGATATCCTATATTGTGGTATAGTTTGAAGCAGTTTGGACAGTTGTATCAGATTTTGTGAGCTGTAGAAACCAGCTATTTGATAGGATTATTGATTAGCTTCGGTGAGTGAATTATGTCTACTTCTACTACTACTGCTGCTGCTTCATCTGCTCATTATGTCTACTTCTACTACTACTGCTGCTGCTCCACCTGCTCCAAGTGCTCCAGCTTCACCTGCTCCAGCTTCACCTGCTCCACCTGCTCCAGTGGTTGTGGAACAACAAATGAAAGATGACACCTCTTCCAAATCTATATTAACAGATGGCTTTTGCAGTCCCTCCCCAAACAAAATAGCGTCCCCTATACCATAATTTTTGAATACCCTGGAATCGTGAACACTACTGGCCCACCGAACACACGCATCTAGAATACGGATGTTGGGAGCTACAACCGCTTGGAATATTGTACTATAGTTTCTTTCCCTATCATACCAATCCGACGCCTTCATTCCAGCCCCCAACCCTATATTAATGTGGGTGGCGTCGATAAGACCACAACAATCGGAAATTAGAATTTGTAACTTTTGAATGCGGTTACGAGTTGATTGAATTTTGTTCCTGTTGGCCAGTAAATCAACCGCGGGGTAAAGATATCCCATACTGCTCTAGAGAATAATGTCTGTTTCCTTGACACCGTGGTTTTGCTGGCTCCAAAGAGCTCTACCACTGAAGTAGGTGTGTTTACAGTCGCCAAACGGTAAAGAACCATTTCTATTTGACGTTTGACCAAAAGTTTTCTGTTAGGAATGTTAAAAAAACAGGGCGCGCGGTCCGTCTCCATACGATGACCTAGTTTCTCTACCAAATAATAAACAAGATACTGTGGAAGACGAAACAGTCCCATATACCTATCATTTTGAATAGTATCGACAAGTGTCATTGAAAAATGTAAATTGCGGGGGACAATATAGTATTCTTCCCGCAGCCTACGTCGTCTAAGACTGTCTATCGATCTTGAGAAACCCTCAACCAGATGTACGAAGGTTTGGGAAGCAGTCATGATGTTGTTTTGAATATAGAACATCATGATCATTAAAAGAACACATTCATCTTTTGTTTGATTACCACTGCTCATATTAAGAGAGACAAATATAAGCGGTAACAGCTCCGTTTTGCATAGACACACGATTAAAGGTGACAAGTGTAACCTAAGACGGCAACAAATGTTTGGAAGGCGTTTTGAAAGCAGCCATGGCAGCACTTGCATGAACGGAAGGCTTTTTTGTTTACAGATGATCATGAAGTTTCGTTGTATATTGTGAACGTACATATAGTACAATATAGTACACTCGTACGCATGTGCAATTACAAACGCTGGTACTAATATTTCGTCTTGACTTTTCGTTTGAAGATTTTATTTAAGATTTTCAAAATTTGGACTCTAACCTACGTGGCGCCAATCATAATTGAGGAAGATGTGTTACTGGCCTGACAAAATGGAATAGTCTTCCAGTAAACGATGCCAGTAAAAAATTCCGTACATTTACTTGGACCGCCTAATGGAATTATACCCTCAGTTAACCCGGTCCGTAGAGCTGGGCACCCTCACCCGGCCGAATCCGGCACCTAAAATTTGGCACGTGAATCCGTTCCGGATCCGACGCGGGCGGGCGGGTACTGGTCGGGTACGGATTCGGGTACCCGATTGCGACCTCTGACAAAGGTCAAAGGTCGCAAAAGTCAAAAAAAATCATACCCGAAACCGACCGTTTTTTTTTTTCAAAATCTGAGTAACCGACGCCCGACCGAGTTTTGTCGCGCTCCAAAATTGTTAACCGTTAACCGACCGTCGTTTACGAAAAAATAAATTAACCGAATCTTGATTTTTCGCGACTAACCGTGCCCGCCCGTCACCGAAAAAGTACAAAATTAATCAATGTACGACGGAATAAGCCAATAATTACGATTTGTCGCGTTGCCTAAAATTTGCGAAATGAATAGTGTTACTACCGTGTCAGATTTGCGACGCTTTGTCGCGTTCTCGAAGATTTGCGAAATAAATAGTGTACTACTGTGTCAGATATGCGACGCTTTGTCGCGTTGCCTAAGATTTGCGAAATGAACATTGTACTACCGTGTCAGATTTGCGACGCTTTGTCGCGTTCCCTAAGATTTTTGAAATGAATAGTGTTCTAACGTGTCAGATTTGCGACGCTTTGTCGCGTTCCTTTTGATTTGCGAAATAAATAGCTTACTACAGTACCGTGTCAGATTTGCGACGCTAATCATGATGTCACGTACTTCCACGATGCCAAAGAGTACAAAGTACAATAATGTTGGATTATAGGGACAGTACAAAATTTTCTTTTTTTTTGGTTTTTTGGTTGACCGACCGTAACCGACCGTTTTTTTTTTTCCTGGTGAATCAACCGACCGTAACCGCCCGACCCCCAAAATTTGGCAACCGAATCCGTTCCGGATCCGGCGCGGACGGTCGGTTAACGGTCGGTCATGGTTTCGGTTGACCGTTTGCGACCTCTGGTGCTTAGGCATAGCTGGAAAAAGAAACTCGCATACTATATCGTACAGAATGTTGATGACATGATACAATGAGTTGACAGCCGTCACGGGCATTGTCGACGTATACAATCGTCACGCCCTAAGTGACAATTTCGTTTGGTACACATAGGGACACCCGAAATCCGGGTCCGCCGGATCTGCGCTAAAAAACAAAAAAAAATATCTAAGTTTGAAGTACATAGAGACGCACCCTAACTCCGGCATAGGTCAAAGGTTACGTATTTTTAGCCGTATTAAATACGCACATAAATTGTGTAAAATAGACAGCATCCCTTACGAGATACGACTGATACGAGTCCCTCGCAGCGCTACGCCTATTTTGGTATTCTACACCTAATACAGCGAAAAATATGTTATTTTGATCCGGGGTTCATGGCATAGATCGAAATGTACGAACTAATAAAACAATATTAGTACGATAAAAATTATTTGTACAAAAGCTTGAAGAATAGGAAAGGTACAACGAGATCATTGGGGGAGGATGTCGTCCGACGATTCTGAACTGTTTCGCGACGCCCTGTTGCGACGAGCGCTTAACACGTGCCTGCTTACGTCGGAACGTACAACCACGGCAGAGTACATGGATGTATCGGGATCGCAAATGGGAAACGACCGATGCGCTCGATTTTATTCCCCTCTAGTAATGATCGTACAAAAGACTCGTATTGTACGAAATTATTTCAAACCCTAGTTGTTCAATACGAGCGACTTTTTCCTTTTTTCCAGTTTCTACGTATTGTACGTGACTTTTCAAAAAAACGCAAAAAAACGTCTACTGTAAACTGAAACTGTGAATTTACGGGAATCTATAGAAAAATTACGATAACTGTACGAATATTTACGACAGATGTACGGAAATCGACTAAAAGATTCGATGCACGTATCGGTACTTTCTGTTCAGTAAACTGATCAGAATGTACACATAAATGTACGGAAACTTATCGTCATGTCTACGGACATTTCCAATAAGAGACGTTGCGGCGTCACACTATTTGAACGCCGTAAGTTCAAAATGTGAACATGCGTCCTCTTTAAATTTTCGAAAAGAAGCCGCATAAATATTTCAACAGTTGAAAGCGAAAATTCAAGGAAGACGCCATTACCGACGCCACGGCAGTAGTTAGTAAACTGCCATTGAAGCCGTTGACGAAAAAGTTACGGACCTCCAAAAAAGCAGCCATGCCTAGAGTTCGAGGAGAGGAGTGGGACCACGTGAAGCCTCCAGACGGTGGGATTCTAGTAGCCAACAGATTGTGTGTTTGTATTTACTGTAATCTCGAATTTATCACCCAAGCAACTAGGATCAGAAATCATATCACTGGAAATTTCAAGTGTGGAGGAGGGATTAGGGCTTGCATAATGTGTCCAGCCGAGGTGAAGGAGGAGTTTATCGCAGGTGACAAAGAAAAATCGGCTAATTCAAACGTGTACTCCGTCACCTAGATGAACTCACGTGCAGTATTCCACTGACTCCAAGGACCAAAGCAAGAGTTGTTCATATGAAAATACAAAGTGCATTCAGCATGCAAAACAAGAAGGATGTAGATTTAGCTTGGGCCACGGCTTTTTATGCCAATGGATTGCCGTTCAGACTTTTAGATGACCCGTATTTCAAGGATGCGGTGAAGAAGACTGGTGATGTAGGTGTGAATGACAAGTTACCAATCTATAGTGCAATGAGAAATCGTCTCCTATTAGAGACCAAGGCGAATGTGAAGAAGAATTTGTCAAGTTATGTGAAAACCATTGAAGTCACTGGTGCCACAATCACATTAGACGGGTGGTGCCACAATCACATCAGACGGGTGGACAGGCTACATCAGACGGGTGGACAGGCTAAATGTTTTAGATGTCACCCCGAAAGGTGACCGGTTCCTGACGGCAAATGACACTAAAGGACGAACGAAAGACGTCGACTACATTTGTGCGGTGTTGGAAAAGGTGTTGTTCTACAACCACCGTTGCAGCTAGAGAACCAGCAGTAGTAGTAGAGGTAGACATGAAAAACAACAGAAACTATCAAAGTACCTACTCAACAGCCAACTTTGAACTGACAAAAAATATGACTCAGAATCCCAATATGTTTCAAAAATGATACAGTGATACACAATACAGTAAACTGACAATTCCCAAAATTGCAGCCCAAATGACTGAGTAAACCATTGAGAACACGACAACGTGGCGTGATGTGACGAGATCGCACGAGCCAAAATTAAAAGTGCGATACTTTACGTTACTGTACCGGTATTGATATCACGACACATTGTACGTCACGCCAACACTGAAATAACAGTAGTGTACGGATATTGAGAACACGACAACGTGGCGTGATATGACAGGGTCGCACGCGGAAAAATTTAAAGTACAATACTGTACGTTACTTAACCGGTATTGATAACACGACATTTTGGCGTGTACGGATATTGACAAAACGACAACTCGGCGTGATGTACGGAATCGCACGCGAAAAATTTAACGTACGATACTGTACGTTACTCAACCGGTATTGATAACACGACATTTTGGCGTGACGTCGATTTTGTCTGGACTTTTATCATACCACTACACCCACGTGAAATACAACAAATAGGATTGTACCACGTGTCTCTTTCCTTTGTCACCAGAGACGCCAATCCTAACTCAAAACACTCAACGGCTCAAGATTTTACACAAAAATAATCAACGGACAATTTTCGTTGTCACCAGAGACGAGGGCGACTACATTGCTTTTCCCTTTTAGAAAAAGAGCAATGCAAAAATGACGGTCGTGGTTCCCAGTGTTTTAGGGTGTGTGCCCATGTGTTCAAGTAAAGGATTTTTTACCGTCGTTTTCACAGAAAATGGGACTTGCAACGAGAAAATCTTATGTCGTACGAATAATGGGCAAGAACCAAAGTACAGTTTGCGTCATCTTTGAGCTTAGACAGTACGTCAATTTGGCGTTATAATCATCGGGACCAACTTCCACGTCACGCCAGCTCACCTACACACTTGTATTGGAATCAAATCGCGACCTGATTTTAACAAAAACAACACCCTATAGACGAATATAAACCCACTATTCCACGCTTGAAAAGTCTTCGAAAAAAATTGAAGGAGGGAGAATACACGCTATTTTTTCCCTGCTCGTCAGGCGCATGTACGTACAATAATAGTCGCGGGTGACCCGGTGCTTTGCCCTTTGGTCGGTTCACTGGAGCCTCACTTAGCGCTTTTCAACAATGAATCTAACAATTTTTTCAATGCCCGAGATGAATGATTGCGACAATCGCTCCAAGGTGCGCCTGTTATTCTGCAACCGCTAGACTTGCTGCACGTGTACTGTACCGTATAGTACTGTACGGTAGTTTTAAGAAAGAAAAACAAAATGAACAAGTTAGAAGGAATCCACAAAAACTGTCCGTGAAAAATTGAGAAACTTTTCCAAAAAATATACCCGCATGCTTTTGTCTTTTTGCTCTTCTCGTCGTTTTTATTCTGTCCGTCGATTCTAACCACGCTACCGCGTCTTACGCGGCAGAAAACTTGACCCGAGTCACGTCCATTGGCGCATAAATCAAGAATCCGACTGTCCTTTCAACATTTCGGTTGTTTGTCGCCCGCCTCCCATTTCTTCTCCTCCCTCTCCCTCTCTCTCTCCCTCTCCTTCTTCTTCTCCTCGCCCCTCTCCCTCTCCCTCTCTCTCCGATAAGATCGAGCCTGCAGACAGGCTTGTTGATTACGATCTCTGATTGATTCCTGAGCTCCAATCAAATCCTCTGTCCGCCTAGAAAACTCGCCTGCGTGCGGGTGACGTCAATTGTTGCTTAAAGCTCGTCGGAAAGCCTGCCAACCTTCGGGGAAAAGGTTTTCCATGTTCCTCTCTTTGAACCTGGTTTTCTTCATGTTTTTTCTTTTGTTGATAATTTTTTATTTTTTCTTTGGTTTCCTGTTCTGCATTTGTGTTCTTTCTTCTCTATTTTTTTATTGTTGTTATTTTATTCAATTTTCATTACTTTTATCGTTTTTTTTATTCAATTTCTGTTACTGGTGCCTGAATATTTGTCGGATTCGTGTTTTCATCCACACAATGTATAATATGTATTCATAATCTACGGTTTTTTTTATTTATATATTATAATTATATACATAAATTGTGCTTTTAATTCTTTAACTTATTTTTTTTGCTATTTTCATTACTTTTAACTTATTTTATTGTTGTT
>JBBHKE010000773.1:32914-48680 GCA_037447655.1 Zygnema cylindricum | reverse complement strand
GCAAAAAGCCGGGGCACTTCATAGCTGATTGCATCAAGCTATCGGAGTTGAGGCTCCAAGAAAATCGTGGAGATGGTTCTTCCAGAGGGAAGAAGAAAACACTTGAGGTCACACGAGTGAAAGGAGAGACCGAGGATGACGAGTCCTCCGAGGAGGAGGATGGGGAGCTCCTTCTTGACGCAAATCTAGAGGAGAAGGAGATCCCTCGAAAACAAAACTGTGCCCATAGAGCCATTCGGGAAGCACCACAGGAGGGATGGATCATCGACTCAGGTGCATCCATGCATATGTGTCGTGACAGGCACCTCTTCACTAAGCTAAGAAAGATCCCTACTGTGGAAATAGAGTATGGGGATGGGAGAGTAGTTACCACAGATCTAGTGGGATCTGTAGATCTGAAAGTCTTAGTGGAGGGTAAGACCTCTATTCTCACCTTCTCAGATGTGCTCTACATTCCTCAGTTGAGTAAGAATCTTGTGTCTAATTCTGTATTAGATGACAAGGATTTTGATACCTTCACTAGAAAAGGAGTCGTTACAGCTAAATATGGAGATGAAGTCTTCTTCACAGCTGATAAGGGTAGCCAAGGAATGTTTAGGCTTAACCTGAGTAATGAAAAGAAGAGTGCTTACTATGGTGGTGTTCCGAGCTTGATGATCTGGCATAACCGTTTGGGACATGTACATTTTGATAGACTGAGGGAAATGAAGAAGCTGGGTGTAGTAGAGGGCATTCATTTTGGGGATATGAGATGATGGATGATTGTAGTGGCTGTGCCCAAGGTAAGGCTCACAGACTTCCCTTTCCCAAAACTGCCACATATAGAGGTGAAAAAGTACTAGATCTGGTCCACACAAATATCTGGGGACCAACAAGGGTGCCTTCGGTTGGAGGAAAGAGGTATATGTTGACAATTACCGATGATTGGTCTAGATATTTCAGAGTCTACTTCCTGAAAACAAAGTCTGAAACACCAAAATACTTTAAAGAATACAAAGCTTGGAGTGAGAAGTTGCACGGGACCACCATTAAGAGAATAAGGAGTGATAATGGGGGAGAGTACACCTCTAACCAGTTTGAGGATTATTTGAGAGATGAGGGAGTTCAGCATCAGAAAACTGTTCCGAATAATCCAGAACAAAATGGGGTAGCTGAGAGGTTAAACCGGACTTTGGGAGATTGTGTGTGCTGCATGCTGGCAGATAAGAAAATAGGAAGGAGATTTTGGGCAGAGGCCATGAACTGTGCTAACTACATTACAAATAGAGTCCTCACCACAGCTGTTAAAGGAATGACCCCTTATGAGAGGTGGGTTGGAAAGAAACCGAATGTTTCCCACTTGAAAGTATTCGGTAGTCAAGTTTACAGTCTTGACACAGATAAGAAAAACTGAAAACTAGATGCTAAAGGGAAACCGGGATATTTTGTGGGATATGATGAGGATGTCAAGGGTTATAGAGTCTATGACTTAGCTAAACAAGATATCATTCTGGTAAAGCATCTAGTTGTCATGGACAAATTGAAGTCTTTTGATCCCTTCAAATACACTAAGAAAATTAGAATCAGCTTTGAGTACGAGAGTGAGGAGGACTTAGATCTTCCCAAAGGGGACAGTAGTGAAAACATGATTGCAGATCCAGGGGGGATAAAAGATGGAGGAGATATACCAGAATCTCCTCACATTCCTACACCCTTTGAGGAAGACGAGTCAGAACCGGTTCCCATGGATAGGGGAGCTGATGAGACAGTTCGGAGGAATCTAAGACTTCCCTCCATTCGAGCTTCGGACTTTGAGGGAGGACGGAGGAGAAGCACAAGGCTTCAAGAAAAACAAGCTGCTTGCAAGGTAACAAAGCTTTCTCATCCAGATGAGCCTCAATCATACTCGGAGGCAATGGATAGTCTAGAGAAAGAAAGGTGGGTCAAAGCCATAAATGATGAGATGGCTTCAATCATGGAGGCAAATACTTGGGACCTTGTGAATAGTCCACCAGATAGAAAACCCATTGGGTGTAAATGGGTATTTAAACAGAAACTGAATCCAAATAACACCATTGAGAGATTTAAAGCTCGGCTGGTGGCAAAAGGGTTCACTCAAAAAGAAAGGATATATTATGAGGAGACCTTTGCTCCGGTAGTTCGATTCCCATCTGTAAGGATTCTCTTTTGTCTAGCAGCAGCGGAAGACATGAAAATTCACCAGATGGATATCAAAACCGCCTTCCTCAACGGTGAACTAGAGGAAGAAATCTTCTTGCGGCAACCAGAGGGTTTTGTAGAAGAAGGAGAGGAAAGCAAAGTTTGCAGACTTATAAAGTCCTTATATGGACTAAAGCAGGCCCCCAGACAATGGAATAAGAAACTAGATGAGTTTCTACCAGTCTCGGGTATATTCGGATCTGTTCTGACCATTCTATTTATATGTTTGAGGATGAGAATGGTGTGATTTTTATTGCAATTTAGGTGGATGATTTGCTTGTATTGAGTAAGTCTATGGAGAAGATAAATAGGTTAAAGAAAGATCAGGGAAGTAGATTTGACATGAAGGATTTAGGAGAGGCTAAATATATTTTGGGAATTCAAATGGAAAGAAATAGGAAGAAGAGGATCATCAGACTTACACAGAAAGAGGCTATAGGAAATATGCTGGAGAAATTCCAGATGGAGAATGCAAACAGTTGTACCACTCCCATGGACTTGAAGAAAGTAAGTGATGGAAGTGTAGAAGGAGGAGTGATAATGTTAGATGATCAGATGAGTCCTGAAGAGAGGCAGTTTATGAAGTCTATTCCCTACAGACAGGCTATATGAAGTTTGATTTACTTTATGATCTGTACTAGACCTGTCATAGCTGCAGCACTTGGAGTTCTCAGTAGGAGTCTTATTGATCCTAGAAAGAGAGACTGGGAGGCAGCCAAGAGAGTAATGAGATACTTGGTGCGAACTAGGGATATATTGTTGCATTTGGGATGGGAGCACACTAACATCACTACTTAGAGTGATGCCAGTTATGGTGATGCACCTATAAGAAGATGTACTTCTGGGTATCTATTGTATGTGGGGGAAGGTGCTTGTTGTTGGAGCAGCAAGCAACAAAAGGTTGTTGCTCAGTCCACTATGGAGGCTGAGTACATGGCCTCTTGTTCTGCTGTGAAAGAGCTGATGTGGGTGAAGTCCTTGTTGCAAGAATTGGGGTACATGAAGAAGGGAGTACATGAAATGTTTTGTGACAATCAAACTGGAATTGCAATTGCAGCCAATCCAAAACACCATTTCAAAACTAAACATATGGATATAAGATTGAGCTTTGTCAGGGAAAAAGTGGAAAATAAAATTGTGAATTTGGTATATAGAAGTGATGGGGAAATGGTGGCTGATATGATGACAAAGCCTATACCGTCTCCCTAGCTAAAGTATAGTAGAGAAAAATGTGGATTAAAAGAGAAATTTAAATTAGACTAAAAAATAAGGGGAGTGTTGAAATCACTAGATTTAGGGGAGGTATTTTCTAGGTCTTAATTAAACTAAGAAAGAAAAGAAAAGCAGAGGCAGCTTGCCTCCACCTTCTCTCTTTGACCCCCATACTTGTTGAAGTCACTGAAGGAAAGAGAAGGGTGGTGGAGCCATGGCTGCCTTAGCTCCATAAGCAGGGCTTAAGAGTGACCTAAGTCACTCTCAACTAAAAAGGTTGAGTCCGGCAGGACTCGAACCTCCGACTGGTAGGGCGAGGCGTAGCCGTCAAACCTTACCAGTCTGTCGTAGTAGTCCGTTAGGATACATAGGGTTCAATAGCTATTTAAACATTAGCTATAACATTAATCCGATGAACGGAATGCCAAATTTAAGACATAGATACTAGTTTGGTTTTAGTACGCACGAAACAAATGTACTGGACATTTGCTATTTTCGACGGCGAACATTAAAAGCCGGTTTAGGATCCAACGACCCGCACCATCGCCGGGATCTCGGTATGGCCGTCTTCGCAGTTTGCGGATGTAACATGACCTGTCGACATGTGGCAAGATATCATTGGGAAGCGGGAATCCCGGGGAGCATAAGGGCAAGTCCAAAGGAGACAGACGTCCCCTCCATGGCCTTGTCGTAGACCAGCAGTACAGAAAGTACATTGGGCAAAGTACTTGTCTGTACTCAACAGTCTTCTGATTGGTGTGTATATCAGTAGATAGGGGTTGTGAGAGGGGTTTAGAACTTAGAGAATTGAGGAGGTAGCCGTCTCTCTCCCAACAAGCTTGTATATATATTGGCATTTTTGCCACTTGATAATTAATTGCCTGGTAAGGCGTTTTCGGTGATTCTTTTTGCTGTGGACTCAAAGGAGTCCAGACTGCACAGCGGTGCAGTCAAGTTTTCTATTTATCTGCTAGGATAGCAGTTGCTTTCGTTGGAAGTGGGTTAGTCAAAAACTACCTAGAGGCTTCCTCATTCTTGGTCCAAATGGAGGACACAGAATTGGAACAATCACTTATATTATCACTCTCACTAAACTTAATCCCTTCCACCACTCCCATCTTTTTCATCTCTCTTAACTTGTCTAGATTCACATGCCTAAGCCTCTTATGCCACACAAAATATCATGAACACCAGCATAATAAAGTTTCTTCATTTCATTACTTTAAACCAGTCTAAGCATCCCATGGCTACTTTTCTTAGCAATGAAATAGACATCCTCCTCAAAACTAGCAGTAAAGACTCCTTCCCTAGTGCTAGTAAAAAAACCATTATCATCTAATGTAGAGATGAGGTTTTTGTTCAGCTCCGGAATAAACAATACATCGGATAATGTTACTATCGATGTCTTTCCTTCTACTAACACTTTCAAATCTACCAATCCTACAAGAGTAGTGGTGACTATCCTCCCATCCCCGTACTCTATCTCTACGGTGGGAATCTTTCTTATCTTAGTGAACAGATACATATCCTTACACATGTGCATGGAGGCACTTGAATCTACAATCCAACCTGCTTCACCTTTCAATCCACTGTAAGCACATTTCTGCCTTCGTGGAATTTCGACCTCGTTTTTCGCCTCCAACTCCTCATCTAAAAGGAGCTCATCGTCCTCGTCATCGGATTCCGCCTCATCTACCTGTGTCACAAGGGCCTTTTTCTTTCTTCTCGGGGTACCACCGGTTTGCGCCTCCTTTAACCGAAGCTCGGTTAGCTTAGTGCACTCTGCCATATAGTGCGCAGGTTTCTTACAAAAATGACATAAACCTTTGAAGCCCTTGGTTCGAACTCGTTGACCTGTTTTTTCTGCTCCCTACCCCCATAGTTTCCGACTGGTTTCCGGGAATCCTTGTTCCTCCAATCGGTCGCTGTTGCCAAGGCTTGGCCACTCTTTCCTCCCCTTCGGATCTCAATCGTATTCTCTCGAACGAGAATCATCCCTACCACTGAGTTCCATATCCACTTTGAGTCCGGCAAGTCCTACACACGGTTGACTATGTTCTCGAACTCATCAGGTAACTTCATTAGTAAACAGTTAACCTTTTCTTTTTCACTAAAAACTTTTCCCGCACTCTCTAGCTCCATGAAGAGTGTAGCAAGCTCATTGCAAAAATCCAACATATTTCCCCCTTTGTATACATACTCCTTAACTTTTTGATCAGCCAACTGTTGTTGCTGAATCGTACCACTTCGGTACATCTCTATGAGAGCCATCGAAATATCGGGATGCCCTTTCTACCTGCTAATGAGGACATGCAAGTCCTTCAGTGAGATGGCGTAGGATGAAGTGTTTTGCCGCCATATTGTTGAAGTCCCAAGTTTCAGTATCATTCTCCTCGTTCCTCGGAATATGTGACATGAATGCCGAACCAGTTGCTATTGGTGTGGTCGCCTCCTTCTCTTTTCCTTTGTCCACCACCTCTCCTTCCTTTGTTTCCTCTATTGAAGGTGGATCCTCTTTCCTGGTGAATCTGCTTCCTCCAAACCCTGGAGGGATTCCAAGACTTGATGGACGCCCCAACCGTCCACTCACTATCCCCCAAAACCTTTTTTCGCATAGAGCTCATATCATCATACTTTCCTAGTATATGAAGACAGTTCCATTAAAGATTGGTACCCTAGAGAGTGGGCCCATAACCTGAAACTCTGAGACCTCCATAAGTCCTCAGAGTGGACAGCTTCCAAGAAGCCTCTAGGATAACCCTGACCCCTTTGTGTTTCAGCAAAAACAACTGCCACCCTAGCAAACAATAACTCTAACCACCTTCACACGTGTAAAGACAAGACTCCCCTGATTTGATAGCAAAAAAAATCTTGAATTTGCTCCCCTGAGCAGTAAGTTATGGAGGGTCAAAGTTGACCTTTTGTACAGAAGCTCTTTGGGAGAGAGGGTCCTATCTCCTAATTTTTCTAAGTCCTATCTCTCTCACAGACTCTATCTATTGATGTACGGAGCCAATCAAATTACACTTCCGTACACAAAAGTACAGTTGTCGGTGTACTTTTTGTACGAACAGTGTACGACATGGCCTAAATGTCGACACGTGGTATATCCGGATTCGCTCCCTTAATCCTCGGAGATGTCGAGATCCAATGTCATTCCGCCACGTGTCATCCGATGTGGCGATGACCAAAAACCGTCGAAATCCTCTTCCGCGATCTCGACGTTAATTCCGGCCGTCCGATTAAATTCACATTTAATCGTAGCCGTAATAAATACATGCGCGGTATTCGTTTCAGTAAAGAAATAAATGTGCGGTATTGGTTTCTTATCCGTACCGTAATCCGTACTGTTACATTACTGGATCTATATATCCCGTAAAAAGTTACAGTTAAATGAATTATCCTACTTGATAATGTTTAATTAAATATCAAACCATATAGTACGTAACACTAGTTAAAGACTTAACGGCTAAGGCTACCGGCTACCGGCTGTTTGCCGTCTGGTAGGTACCAAGATCAAATCCTGTGGCCGGCACATACCTTTTAGTAAATAAACCCCTAACTAATATATATTTCCCGTAAACTTCTGGATAGCCTAGGTAGCCATGGCTCTAGCTCCCTCTCAAATTTCTCAGTGACTGCGACAAGTTTGAGAGTTGGAGAGAGAAGTTAGAGGTAGATTGCCTCGGCTTCTTTCTATAGACCTAGAAAATACTTTAAATGGACCATTAATTTCTACAATTATAACGTTTTATAACGTTTATACTATATTAGTTACATGTGATAGAAATATTTTTCGATATGTTATATATATTGTAACTGTCATTATGTATACGACGTTATGTATTTTTTGTTATTTAGGTGTAAGTGTGTTTTTTTTCGGCTTTTGGGAGTTCTATTTTAGGGAAGCTCATTATGACCCGAAAACCTCTTTTTCGATTGCATGTTACAGGGTTTGGGATTTGTTTGTTTCGTGCTCTTTCCTTGTTATTGTTTGGGTGTGAGTTTAAATATTCTTATGTAAAAAAGGTAGTTATTAGTTATATATATTTTTTGGAGCATTGTCTGCTCCTACTGAAGATGGGCTGATGATGGTGACGATGATGATGATGATGATGTAATAATGATGATAATGATGATGTAATGATGATGATGATGTAATGATGATAATATAAATGATGTTGATAATGATGATGATGATGATGATGATGATGATGATAATGATGATGATGATGATGATGATGATGAAGATGATGATGATGATGATGATGAAGATGATGATGATGATGACAATATTGTTGATGATGATACTATAATGATGATGATGATGATGACGATGATGTTGCGATTATGATGACGATGATGATAATGATGATGATGATGATAATAATGATGATGATGATGATGTAATGATGATGATGATGATGATGATAATAATGTAATGATGGTGATGATGATGATGATGAAGATGTTGACGATGATGATGTTGACGATGATGATGATGTCGATGATGATGACGATGATGATGATGATGATGATGATGAAGATGAAGATGAAGATGGTGATGATGATGATGATGTAATCAAAGTATTACCAAAACAAAGTATTCAAAGTATTCAAAGTATTTCTATTGTATTTCAAAAAAAATAATAATCTAATATTTGTAATGCTGGTAATATAAAAAAAAAACAAAGTAATCAAGTTTCACCAAAACAAAGTAGTCAAAGTATTTGTGTTGTATTTTAAAAAAATGTATATAACAATGTTTGTAATGTTCGTCAGCCTTTGAGCTGATAATGATGTTCTACAACTATCTTGGTCTTTATACTAAGTTGGTTGATCGGAAAAACAAAGATTTTTTTTTTTCAAAGTAACAATGTAATCTAACAAACAAGTATTATGATTGAAAACAAGTGTTTGTAATGTTGGTCAGCCTCCGAGCTGATAGTGATGTTTATGCAACCTTCTAAGTCTTAGGACTAAGTTGGTTGATCACAAGAAAAAACAATGTACTTAAAGTAATCAATCTACTATAATAAACAACGAAAATTAATAAATAATAAGTGATTGTAATGTTAGTCAGCCTTTGAGTTGATAATGATGTTTATGCAACCATCTGGGTCTTCGACTAAGGTGCTTGATCAAAAACAAAAAAAAGTACTTAAAGCAATCAATATATTCTAACTATCAAAAAATATATAAGAAAATACGTGTTTGTAGTGTTAGTCAACCATCGAGTTGATAATGATGTTGTTCGAACCATCTAGGTCTTTGGACTAAGTTGGTTGAATCCTAGTTAAGTTTGATGTTTTTTTTCTTATTTTTTTCTTTGTTATGTTTACATTTGTTTCTTGCGTTTTTGTTATGTGATCAAGGATGCATTGTGGTTATTTATTTTGTTTGTCTTTTTTTTGTTTTCTTTTTTTGTGATATTATGTATTGATAAAAAAAAATATGAAAAATAGACATGCAACACCTTAATGTAAAATAAACGAAAACCATTAGTATTATGTTTAAACGAATAGTAGTTGAATAATGCTAATGGTTTAATGTGTATTCTAGATTTAACATTAAAATATTTAATACTACATGATATATTCAGTCCATTCATTCATATCGTTCATTAGATTGAGATCGAATGTTCAAATCAATGTGAAACTTTTACGCTTAATCAAACCCCCTACATGAACGAAACGCGAATTAAACCATCCACTTGGCATCGTCATGGTCTTTACCATGTACAATGCGATAATACAGTGCGTACCATGTACGAACATCGTACGTGACGCCAACACTGGAATTACGGTACACCGCGAATCGTAATTATAGTAAAGAAAAAATTAGAGCAAAAAAACAAAAAAAAAACAATTAGAGTTAAAAACGCTAATTATTGTGATAAAACCTTTTTCTCAGAGGAAATTTATTCTACTTTATTTAAGTACTCTATATTAGGCTATGTCGGCAATAATTTTCCGTGTTGTAATTATGAACACTAAATTATTTAGACATACGAAAACCGTCAGCCCGTATATTTTGACGTCATTATGATGTTAGTACTATTTGTCTCATAGATATATACTATTTGTCTCAACTCATACTGTTGTCGTTTAACTATAAATTTTTCACATGTAAATTCATGTAAATGTTCACACGGGCGAGAATGTTGTCGACAGACGGAGCTATGCAAACGGGTTTTTTTCGGTGCGATTTTTTTTTTTGTTTAGTGCAATTTCACATGCGAGCGCGATTCTATTAAATTATTATTTGTATCTTTTTTCTTATAAAAGTACAATTTTGCACAGTCAGACGTTGTCCGTACTCCACACTATTTAAATCGAACCTATATTAAGATTTTTTACGCTAATTAAACTTTACCTTAAATAGTATAATGAAAAAAATCGAATCATTTACTCTATTTAACGTGATAGAGTCGAAATTTAAGGCGGCCGAATTAGCGTTATTTACTCTAATTACGATTCGCTGTGTAGTGTACGGATATTGAGAACACGACAACGTGGCGTGATGTGACGAGATCGCACGCGCCAAAATTAAAAGTGTGATACTGTACGTTACTGTACCGGTATTGATATCACGACACATCGTACGTCACGCCAACACTGAAATAACAGTAGTGTACGGAAATTGAGAACATGACAACGTGGCGTGATGTGACGGGATCGCACGAGCAAAAAATTATAGTTCGATACTGTACGTTACTTCACCGGTATTGAGAACACGACATTTTGGCGTGTACAGATATTGACAAAACGACAAATCGGCGTGATGTACGGAATCGCACGCGAAAATTTTAGCGTACGATAGTGTACGTTACTCAACCGGTATTGATAACACAACATTTTGGCGTGACGTCGATTTTATCTGGACTTTTATCATACCACTACAACCACGTGAAATACAACAAATAGGATTGTACCACGTGTCTCTTTCCTTTGTCACCAAAGACGCCAATCCTAACTCAAAACCCTCAACGACTCAAGATCTAACACAAAAAACATCGACGGTCAATTCTCGTTGTCACCAGAGACGAAGGCGACTACAATGCTTTTCCCTTTTAGAAAAAGGGCAAAGCAAAAAACAAAAACAGAGGCGCCAAACAAGTCGATCGCTCGACTGTCAACCTTTTTGGAGCGTGTCAACCTTTTTGGAGCGTAGCGACGGACAAAACATACGGTCAAGACAACTGTGGTAATCATATTCTTTTCCGGAAAACCTTTTCGGAATGCAGAAATCCGACTTTGAAAAAACAGGAAGTCGTATCCCGAATGAATGAATGAATGGTACGGACGGATTTGAGTCATCGGCGACTAATCGTACGGCAACATGAATCACATCGCGACGTTTTGTTGACGTGAAGTGACGTCAAAGGCGATTCACGTCCAAACAAAAAAACAGGACATTCGTTTCCTCATCTCATTCATCATCCATTTTAGGGCACACACCGTAAGACTTGTAGAGTGTGGGCATCGCCGCGATGATGCTGACGACGAAAGAAAGGAGGCAAGCAGCCGCAAAGAGAGGGATTGATGCAGAGAGAGAAGAGCAGTACTTGTATAGTAATGCTTGTGTAGCGTACACATCACCGCCGATGATAATATAGACGAAAGAAAGTACAGGAGACGGAGATATTGCTTTGGCTCTCAAGCCATGATAGTTAGTTAAGTTACGGGGGAAAAATAAACAGCAGATTTTAAAGAGACGATTATTTCTATATCAAAAATAGATCTTATGTAAAACTCATCAGAGATACTAATAGTGTACGTCGGTAAACTAATAAAAATATGCAGCGAACCGTATTTACTGTTAATAAAAACTAACAGCAATCTTACAATAAATGCATTATAGATTGCTATTGTATTCGTTTGAAGAAAAGCCAAGTTCTTCCACAATTTAAAACATTCAAGTCCATCTCTTTACATTGATTGTAAATTGGTCATCTATTACTGTTGTTCTTTAGTGCTCGCATAGTTGTAAATTCACTGACCTAAAACCTACAGACTGAATAAAACAAATAATCTACGAAGGTCCCGACAGACAGCCAGACAGACAGGCAGGAAAATTGTTAAATTGACCACTCGCACCCGAAAAGATCACAATCTCCTCTGAACATCTCGTGCACTCGTTTTCGTTTCCAAAACTCTCTCAATGAGCTTCTCTCTCTCTTCCCTCCCGTCTCTCGTCTCTCTCCCTTCACAATGTCTCCCCTCTCTCTCCTTCTTTCCCTCCTCTCCCTATCTCTCCCTCTCCCTCTCCTCTCTCTCCCCACGAACGACGTGACAGGCATCCCAGGATCCCAGGTGTTCACCGACAAAGGCGCGGTTTTCCTACGTGGCACTTTGGGCTGCTACCGAAGGCGTGGCAGGTGGGAGCGTACGGAAAACCCTAAAAAAAGGATCCCCTGGATTCGGGAAATGTACGGACGAGAGGACCAATGTGACGCCGAAAACGCGGCAATCCGGGAGTCGAACGGAACGAGGATTCCGGAGGAGGTTTTGGAGGAGACAAAGTGGGAATGGAAGGTTCCGAATTGTCCGTGGGAGGAATTGAAATACGACAAGTTTTGTCGGTGAGAGTGGGAGAAATAAATGGTGGGGTGGTGGGAGGACAGGAAGGGGGTAGAGGGAAGGGGAAATTGTGAGAATGCAATTTTTGTCGGGAAAGGAATTCTGAGTTTTTCTTTTCAAGGGAAGAAGAGGAATTTCGTTCTTTAGAATCTGGGTAATTTGGATAAGAGTGGGTATACATTTAGTTTCTTTCAGATGGGTGTGTGTGTGTTTTATTCATTTATCGATTTATTCATTTAATTGCTTAACTTGTGATTTCTAAATTATTTATGAATTTGGCTATCGGAAACCTTGAAAGTTGTAGTCTTTTCTGAAGCAGAATTCTAAATTTTCAGCTTTTTTCTAGTCTCGCCATTTAAAACTGATCCGCTTTTTGTCTTATACACCATATTTAGATCTACAGTAATCACTGTGAAAGGCTGTCTTGTATAGTTCAAGAAATCCAAAGCTCACAATTATTGTAAAAAAACAAACAGCTTGCCTTATTCGCAAAAGTGGATGTATAAAACCCTTTAGACTAAATTTCCGCGTAAAAGTTAAAAACAATGATTTAAAAACTATTGTTTAAAACTGGAGGTCTTGTAATACTTTTAGTGGTTCAAGTGCAATTTTTGGAGCTTCCTGAGCGAATCGGTGTTTTATTTTTTCGCTTGCCTATGCAGTTTTTTATTTTAATGTTTGTTGGAAACGTGAATCTTTAGAGTTGATTCTCAACCTGTCACAAGTCACACTGTCTAAGTGTCGATAACACGACGATAAGATTTTGAAATAACGTTTCGACAAATGTACCCAAATTTTATGCTGGGCTGTTTCCGCTTCTACTTATGAATCTCTTTCTTCTTATGATCGGAGATCCATTTTCGTTTTATTTTACTTCTTCTACTTCCTTTCCTTTTTCTGTTTCCGTTTCTGCATTCCCGTTTCACTTTCCGTTGAAGTGTCCATGACTGTCCATTTGTCGCCCTTTCTATTCCCTTTGTGTTTCTGTCTCCATTGTTATCTACATTTTTGTTTCTACCGTTATTTAACCTGTCGTCTCTATTTCCGTTCCATATTTTTGTCTCTGTTCTATCTTCACTCTGTCGCATGCCTATTTTCATGCACAAATTTTTTTTTTTTTGATTCAGTTCACATTTCTATTTCTGTCCCCATTCCGTGTTTGTGTCTTTCTCCTTTTCTTTTCCATTCTCGTGTCCGTCTCTGTGTCCATTTCTGTTTTCGTCGTAGTGTGTTTCCTTTCCATTCTCATGTCCGTTTGTGTCCATTCTTGTCTCCGTTTCTGTTTCCATTCCACCCAAGTATTTGTGGCATGTCCATGTCTATTTCTGTGTCTGTCTCAGTTTCTTTGCCATTTTTGGCTTTCGTTTCCTTTCCATGTCTGTGTCTGTTACCTTTCCGCGCCCATGTTCCATTTTTTGCGTCCCATGTCTGTGGCCTTTCCTGTTCCCACTCCATCTTTGCTCCGGCGCAGCCCTCGTTTCATATTCCATTGCACGTGTCTCTCTCCCCTCTCCCCTCTCCCTATCCTTTATGCTTTATACTTTATGCTATATACTTTGTACTTTGTACTTGATGCTTCATACTTTGTACGTGATGCTTTATCCTTTGTACTTACTTCCACCGGCGTGTTTCAGGGTGCTGAGCGCGGCGTACGGGAGGGATGCGAGCATCTTGGTGGTGGGCGACGAGCTCGCCTGGGGCATGGAGCGACGCCTGCTGTTCAACCTGCTGGCCGACGCGCCAGGTAGGGAGGGAGGGAGGAACGGAGGGAGAGGGAGGAAGGGAGGGAGGAGGCTGAGGCTGGAGGAGGAGGGAAAGGAACAAAGGTAGAATAGTGAGAGTGGGAGGGAAAGAAAAGGGCTTTACTAAAAGGCAAGAATGGCTTGTTTTTTCGATTTGCGATTTTAAATGAAAATTCGACAAATGTGATCCGAAAAAACAATGTTGAGTGGTGAAAGAATGGTAATTTCATGACAGTGATGCACAATATTGAAGCAATAATGGTGAAGAAAAACCAAGACTATCGTATTAGAGCATTGACATTGAATTCAATCAATCAAGGTTTTAAAAAAGATCCCATTTTCACCATCATTTTTTTTTGTTGATTCATGCGTTTTTATTTCTCTGCAGTAACAAAGACACTACCAAAACCAAAAGCTGCAGAGTCTCCCATCAGATAAAGAAAAGATCACCCGAGAATTCCTCATTAGTGGTCAACTTTGACCGACTGATACCTAATCACCAGTGAGTCCCTTTGACTCAAAACACAACTCACTTAGAGCTTACACTCAGCTCAACAATCTGAGAGAGTTTCACACACAAACTCTGATCAGGCACAAAGTAACACACACACAAAGAGAGCCATAAAGTCACTTTACTTCCTTGGTCAACTTCTACAAGTTCTCCTATATTTCACCAAGTCCTAGTTTTTACAAACAGATCTCATCAACTATCTAGCTAACCAATTAGAACGTTGTGTAGTACAACTAAAGTACCTCCTTCTACGTACTGTACTACGCTCCTGTTACCGACCACCTGATCTGTACTTTTTGATCCGCGAATCTCTTCTACCAATAACCGGTATTTCTACAGACACACTTCATTCCATTTAGTCGTTCCGGGTTCTCCTCTTTGTGTATGCATCGTTGGATATTAATCTGACGTCTTCAAATTGTTCGTACGCGAACCTTCCCTTCTAATTAATGTCCTGTTGACATGTGTCTGACTGCCACACTAAATTCGGTACATTTCAAACTTAAGACTTTCAAAAATATTTCCAAGTCTAAAAGTCTCTCTCACATAGGTCTTCTGAGAGACAGGAGTATACAAAACAATATTTTTTTCCCAATTTTCCCTTCCGTCTTTTCAACCTTGTACCAAGGGTTAAGAGTTCTTTTATTTAATGCGTACTTTATTTTTCTGTTTCGTTTGGTTCTCCAGAAAACCCTCTTGTCACCAATCTTTTCCCGGATGGTTGTCGCTTTTGGGATGGTGGAAAAGACAAAAAGTTTTGTTCCGGATATCGGTATTGTGGGGATATTCTCGGAGGTCGTACGGTCCCTGTACGGTTTGTCCTTAACCGAGATTTGAATGCTAGTCGAGTTCCCGACAAGGAAAACGGAGCTCCGTGGTATACGGCGGTGTCCATTTGGAAGCCTACGGTGGTGGTTTTGACCCACACCAAAACTAGTGTGGGTGAGAAAAGTTTCAAGGAAAACCTTTTGGCATCTTACGTTTGGTTGAGAAAGCATTATCCGAAAACTCTCGTGATTTACAGGAGTAATCCCGACGGTGAGAATTTGTTATTTTTTTTTTTTTTTTGGGTTTTTCCATTTGCAAGGGGCTGTGGTATGACCTTTCCTGTTATTTACAGAAAACAAGTAAAAGTTTAGCCTTTTCTGGCAATGTAACGACAAAGTAATTTGTTTGCGGTTGTTGCTAACCTGTTACAGGACATTTAGCGTAGGATATTTTTTGTCGTGTTCGTACGTTTTCTTACGTCGGTCAAATCTTGTTGACCGACTTGTCCGCACGTCTCACTTTTTGGTCCTGTCCGTACTTCCATACGTCGGTCCAATCAATTGTACTTTTTCGTTACATACGTCGGTCTAGTCCTTTACGTAGAAGTTTCCTGATCTGGCTGCATACAT
The DNA here is from genome assembly GCA_037447655.1 of Zygnema cylindricum. Lineage (NCBI taxonomy): Eukaryota > Viridiplantae > Streptophyta > Zygnematophyceae > Zygnematales > Zygnemataceae > Zygnema > Zygnema cylindricum. The sequence goes on along the minus strand of JBBHKE010000773.1, from coordinate 33,037 downwards.
TGCTTTTTCATGTTAACTAACCTGGCTGCATACCTTCATGCCTGTACTGGTTTTTCACTCTGCACGCCTGTTCAGCCAGTTGTTCTAAACTGGCTGCATTCTTTTGCATGCTTGTGCTGTTTT
>JBBHKE010000773.1:0-32287 GCA_037447655.1 Zygnema cylindricum | reverse complement strand
CAAAAACAAGTAACTACTAAAACTTTAACGTTTTCTGGCAATGTAACGACAAAAAAATAAAATAATAATAATAACTAAATAAATAGATTGTAATTGAAATTTGTTCGCGGTTGTTTCTAACCACTTTATTTCTGCACTTATTTTTTTTTCAAGAGACGATGGAAGATCGTCTTTTTGCTGTTGTTACGATTTATATTTCGTTCTTTTTTCGTTTTGTTTTTTTAGAAGTCACTGAATGGCACATTTATATCAATTGTTATATTTCTCTCTCCCACTCCCTCGCTCCCTCTCTCCTTTCCTTCGTTTCTTTCTTTCTTTCTCTCCCTCCCTCTCTCTCTTCCTATCCCTCTCTCTCTCTTCCTATCCCTCTCTCTCTCTTCCTCCACTTTTCTGTTTGTGGCAGTTCTTGCCTGCCCGGAGCCTGACCAAAAATTTCCTCAAGGCCGCAAACGTGATAAAAAAACAAAAAAGCGAAACCGACACCGCCAAAATATAATTGCAAAAACGTTGACCAAGAAATGGGGTGGACTCTATTTAGATGTCGGTGGAGCTGTCGAAAAGGGAAACAAAACAACTATTTTTTTAAATTACAATGGGGGAAGATCCCAAAATTGCATTAATTTATGTCATCCGGGACCTTTAGATTCTTGGGTATATTTATTTTATAATACATTATTAGTTTCTCTCCCTTCGGTTGAAATGACAAATGAAAAAGAATCAAATGAAAAAGAATCAGGTGTGACAGGAAGTCACATTAACCTCCTCTATATACCCTCCAAGTTAGGGAGAATTAGTGTAGAAAATCGTGTTAGAAAAGCGCCAAAAGAAGCTCCGGTATTGAAATTTCCGATCCCGGGTTCAAAAATTCTCACTCGAAGCGAATTAGAAAAGGTAAAAACGAAATTTAATTGCCTAGGGAAAGAGGGAAAATGGGTATATAATTCGAAACCTCGACTTTTAGCGTGGACTCGAGGAAAGGAAATACAACCTTGTGACGTTAGTCACACGAAAAAAGGAGGAGTATTTGGTGTAAAAGCGGATAAAATCGCTATTAAAGGGGGAAATTGGAGTGTAAGGGAAGACTTAAAATGGGATTGGGAAACACCGACGACTTGCCCGATGGAGAATTTTTCGCGGAAAAAAATTTGCAAGTGAGTTTCTTTCCCGCTTTTTAATTGGGCTTCTATGAGGTTTCAACCACTTACAATAATGAATAATAAACAATAATTAATTAAGCTACCGGGTTTCTTTTCGGTTGGAAATGATTATCCTTGAACTGGAAAAAGTAAAAAACGGCAATAAGAAGTTTATGTATAACGAAATACGAAACGTGAAATATAAACTATTTTTCAGTCAAAAAACAATAGAAAGACACTTTTTGGATCAACGTTGGTGTCTGGAAATTTTCAGAGGATGTCGAAAGACATAAATTTGTGACATAAATTTTTGAAGGCAAAAATAGAAAAAGCTTATCAACCACAAATTAGAGTAACCTTAAAAATTAAAATTAGGGCTTAGAAATTTTGGGCTCAAGGAAATCTAGAATACCACAAAGATTTTGATGGAAATAACCATTTATATATATTTAGTTATATTAAAATCTTACTTACATATGTATACATAATAGCCATTTTTCACAACTTTCTTCATAGTTCTCGTTATATTTGTTGTCTCACCGTCAAATGAATGTTAAATTCAATTAATGTAAAATTAGCCCATTCGGTTCTTCATATTCTTCGAAAGACGGTTCCGGTTCTTTTATTTTTTTATCTTTCACCACATTTAGCGTGGACTTTATTGTTTTTGTAAATTGTAAGCTAGAGGAGGGAGGAGAGAGGAGAGAGGAGAGAGGAGGGCTACTCTTCCAAGGTGAATTAGGCGAATATAGGCAATATATATAAAAAACATGAGAATACCAAAGAATTATACCAAAGTTAGTGTGGATTTTAGCGATGGTCACACACGATTTTGAACATTGTACAACTAATAGTATTGTGATGAAAATTGCATTTTGGAAAATTTGCAAATTCTGTTTTTATATGTTCTCCGAAAATGTGGGAGGGCTCAACAAAAACATGTGAAGTAACATTTAACGATAGTCAGTTTTTTGAGTACAGCTGTAAAAAGTTGAAAACTGGTGGTTGGTTGTAAGACAAATTCAAAGAACTGGGACCCTTCTTCTGTTATAAGTTTTGTAAAAATTGTTCTAAAAAGGTTCTACTTGAAATTTTTGCCTTTTAGTTAAGAAATATGAAAAGAATGTTTGACTTCTTTGAAATTATGATTGTGCTTAAGATATCGTTTTTGATGTTCGAATCTTCTTAAATTTTCCTCGCGAGTCAACCGAGATAGTTTTAACTCTATCGAGTGTCGTGAAATGAAAACGATTTACACATTAAGATATATATTTTTTCTTCTCTCTCTCCCCTTTTTCCCTCTCCCTCCCTTTCTCCTCGTTCCCCTCTCCGTCTCCCCTTCTCCTCGTTCCACTCTCCGTCTCCCCTTCTCCCTCTCCTTCTACCTCCCTCCCACTCCTCCCTCTCTCTCTATCCCTCCCCCTCTCCCTCACTCTCTCTCTCTTACACTGAATTATATTTTTTCTTTTACTCAGCAGGATGATTAGTCCTCTCTTTCACTTGTCCTTTTCTCTCTCCCTCTTTCTCTCTTACACTTTACGATATATATATATTTTTCTTTTACTCTGCAGGATGATGGGTTCTCTCTCTCTCTCTCTCTCTCTCTCTCTCTCTCTCTCTCTCTCTCTCTCTCCCTCCCTCTTATCTCCCTCCCTCTCTCTCCCTTCCCTCTCCCTCTCCCTCTCTTACAATGATATATATTTTTCTTTTTCTCTGCAGGATGATGGGTCCTGGTCGCAGTATTCTCTTGACTCTCTGACTCTTGCATTCTATCACTCTCTCTTCTCCAATCTACAAGTGGGACAAAAGACTGGTTAGCTCCCTCTCTTCCTTTCTTTCTCCCTCCCCCTCTTCCCTTCTCCTCAGCTCCCCCTCTCCTTCCTCTCCCCTTCTCCCTCCTTTTTCCCCGCCTTTCTTCGTCTACTTCCACTACTTCCTCCCCTATCCCCCCCTCCCCGTCCCTCTCCTTCCTCTATCCATCCCCCTTATTCCCTCTTTTTGTCTTCCCTCTGTTTGTCTTCCCTCTTTTTGTCTTTTTCCCCAGGAACTTTCCCTCCTCCCGTAAACCTTTTCCCTTTCGAATTTCGAGACTGGGACTCCGGTCTCAGGACCAAAGTCTGCAAAGGATTCTCCCACTGTCACGAGTTCTATGGAAACTGTTCCGTTGAAATTCGTTTCTGTGTCAACCGATACTTAACTTTAACGGAAGTTCCGTTAGACTCTGAGGCTCCATGGATAGTAAAACTTGACGAATGGGATCCCTCGATTTTGATTTTAAATAGAGGAGCCCATTATAAAGGGGATACCATATTTGAGGAGGAAGTGAGAGATGCCCTTCGGTATATAAGGGAGAGAAGGCCGGAAGCTCTCGTACTATGGAGGAATACGGCGCCAGGTAGCAGGGAGGGAGAGGGAGAGGGAGAGGGAGAGGGAGAGGGAGGGGGAGGGAGAGGGAGAGGGGGAGAGAGGGAAGGAGAGGGAGGGGGAGGATGAAATTTTGTTCGCTGTTGAAATTGAGCCTTAACTTAGGCTAGGAGCGAAGAACGAGCTTGAAAACATCCACACCAAAATCGTGCACATGTCAACATCAACCGTGAAGCACAGTAAAACTCAAACTGAACTGAACTGAAATAAGGGCAAGTATTTCATTAGTCAAGCGGATCAAATCTAGTTTTAAATCCATACAATAATATAGTTAAAGTCCACACTAAAAGTGGACTAATAGTTTTTCAGTTTCTTTCACTTTCAAACTATGCTCTTACCGCTCTTTTTTATTGACTTTGTTGTTATTGTAGTCATCCCATTTCATTTTTATAATATTCTCCATTCTAGATTATTTGGTAAGACTTTTCTACAAAGACAGAACCTTCATTCATTTCCTCTTTTTTTGTCGAAGAAACCTAGGTTGCTTTTTGCCGGAAGTTAAGACATGTACATTACCGTTTTGAGTTTGTTATATATAGAAGCTTTTTTTGTCTTTTCTAGGTTTTTCCATCATACATATATTACATGTGCAAATCATGAAGTGAAACTCTAACAGGAAAATTGTCTGGAAGCTTCCCCTGTCTATACTTTGAACGTCGAAATAATCTGTTATTTGTCAGTATTTTTTGTGTTTAAACTGCCAAAAACCGGTGATTATGTTTCTGTTACATCCCGTAAACTAGTTTTTTATTAAGAGGAAAGGGACAAAGCAAAAAAGATCACCGATTTTGGATCTAACTTGAAAATTTTCATTTTATTTTCCCATTCTTCAACGGGTTCACCTGTTTCTTTTTTCTCATTATTAGCACTTCATCTATTAAATAAATGGAAGTCCGATATTGCGGTTTCAATTCTTGTTAAGCTTTTCAAAACACCCTAGACTATTAATTGAACAATTCCTCTCTCTCCGATGTTGTTTCTAAAACCAAAAATTCGTTTGAACACAAACCACAAAAACCGGTTAAACTCTTATTTTCCCACCTAACTTTTTTTGTCTTTCCAGGCCATAAAAATTGTATGTCATACGATGGACCAATCAAAGTCCCCCAAGATCCCTCTATCCTCCCTTCTTATTTCCATTGGGCGGATTCGAGACGACAAAATGATATTGCCAAAAAATATGTTGAAGAAGTTGGAGGGATATATATGGATATAGAACATTCCACATCCCTTAGACCCGATGGCCATCAGGGTTTTAAAGGCGCCGGAAAGTGCGATTGTCTTCATTATTGTCAACCGGGGATTTACAATACATGGACACAAATGATGTACAATTTTTTCAAGGAGCTTGTGTGAGTGAAATGGATTTTTTTTTTTGGGCTTTTGTTTACCATTTTGGAAAGGATTTGAAGTTGTGGGATGAGTTCCAAAGATTAGTTATGGAATGTGTGGTTTACATTGTGGCATCGTTTTTGTCGAAAACGAGTTAGGAATGAGAAATGTAGCGAAAAAATATAGTTAGGAAAATAAGGATTCAAATGTAGAGGAATTGATTGAGTCATTGGAAAGGATTTGCAGTTCCACATTTTCAAAATTTGCTTTTCATTGTGGTAATGTATACACAGATTGATCGATTATGATATTGATTTAAAATAAAGGTTTAAATGGTCGCGTCGCATTTTGCATTTAGGATGCAAGCGATATATAGTTTGTGAAGGAGCCCTTATTAACTGATATCTGTTAACGGTAGAAGAACATAAACCTACTACCAAAAAAGTTGTAACAAAAGACAAAAGTAAGAAGCGAGAATGTTTTGTCATCCAACAAAAAACCCACTTTCTTTCTGATGTGGTTGTGGTATTGGGAATTTTGGTATAATAATGTCATTGTTTTATAGTTATATGTAAACATTGTTGAAAAACCTATTATTTTTGCTTGAAGTTGTAGCTTTGATGTTACGATGTACCTTACTCCACATGCTTATACTTGCAATTCTAGTTCTTTATGTGAATAGCCTCGTGTCTTTGAGGAAAAAAGTATCTCAGCACTTCAATAAATGATGTTGAATGTCCAAAATCTGTTCTATAGTGGCAAATTTTCTAGAAACGGCATAAAATCTTGCATTTAGTTAATAAGAAATTTCAAACTAGATGAATTTACGAACTCTTACATTGTTGTTCAAAGTCCACAAACCCTTCTCATTTGAAATGCATTTGGAACTTGTTCTTTACCCCCATGACATAGTTGGGATCCATTTATTTGTAATATGCTTCTCTCTGGAAAGTCTAAAAAATCATAATGCAGAATTTTGCTCTGTGGAAACTAAAAATTATGGTTATTAGCCAAGCAATCTCTATAAAAATCTCACGGATACGTTGTGCCTTGCCATTTGAAACACGTTGCCATTTGCCTCTAGCATTTATATCGCGTTTTTAAGAAACATGTCGTGAACGTACTACTTGTTTTGAAGACGCGCTGTTGTTTTTGAGACAAATGTGCCATATGAGGAGGTGTCCTCCAACCGATGAAAGCTTACAGAAAGGTGTCACGACGACTTTATTTCAGCTTCAAGGTGAACCTCCATGAGGCGAAAAGTGAGGTTGTTTCTTGTAAAAGGTGCATTCTTGTAAAAAGCAGTACTGATTTTTTTTTTTTTTTTTTTTTTAAACATGTTACCGTAGATTGGGTAAGATTCTCCAAACTTTAGGGGGACAACATCAACCGTCCGATTCGGTGATTTTGAAGCAAACACTCATTCTATCCAGTGTCGGGTTAATATCCTCCATTGTTTTCAAGGAGGAGACTAGCCACACATTGGACGTGCAGAATTTGTTCACTTAGGAAATAATAGTTATGATCCACTGCGGACGAGCTATGACAACCTAACAGTTGGCAAAGGTCATGTGCTTTCGTATAGGGTGGATTCAAATCCACCGAAACAGACGAAAACACCCTTTGCGGTGGATATCATCCGACGCTATTTTTGACATCCATCGACTTGTGTGTCCGTCGTACAGATACGACCGCTGTACGACCGTCATATTTTGTAGTGTTGTCTATCGACAGTGTTTTGTCGATAATCGATATGTACCTTTTCGATAATCGATATATTGGCACGATATATTGACGCCGGTGTTATCGCGATGAATAAATGATTGCTATCAATCTTTCGTTTTTTTTATCGCGATAACACCGGTATCGATAACTATCGGCGATAATTGTACTGCTCGTACTATATATATGTACGGTACAATCGTACTAAATTGTCAGAATGGTTAGTGGACGGCAACGGGAGCGTGAAATAATATCCTCCGTCAGAGATTTTCTCGCGGCTTACGGTGGCCTCGCATCCTCCCTAGCGGAAGGCACATGGCACGTGTAGCCACCTTATCGCGCGTTCATCGTGGATATATTTCACTTTTCCACGAGGCACAATGCTATTCGTTCAGGCACTAAAAAATGACCTCCTTCAGGTCACTTGTTGCAAACTGAAAGGTTCGACCGATGGCGTATACGATTCCGCATCTGACGGTCAAAGTTAACGCCCATAACCTTGTCGTTCAGTAGTTTTTTTTTCTGACAAAAAAAAAATGGTGCGGCATTGTACAAAAAAGTACTACATTCAGTAAACAACCTCATTTTTACCTAATGGAACTTCACCCTTAACAGGTACCTACGTGGTCCATTCGAAATGAAGCACGTAGGCGTTAGTTGACTTGATGGCACGACCTGATGGAAAAGTGATCAGAATAAACGTTTATGTACAATTACTGTCGACGCATGATGGAGAAGAGCCCTAAGGATACTTTCGCATGTGCTAAAGTTACAGTTATTTTTTGTCGTTTTCTTCCATAACTTAGAAAAAAACAAGAAAATCCGCAGCCGTGCCAAAAAATAGAAATTACCACCGTACAAGTTGCGTTACCTTGAAACTTTTTACGTACAGTAATTTGTCGTCTAGCGTGATGCAATTTGTCGTCCAAAGCATTTCGACCCACTTTCGCGTCCTTTCAGCACATGTTCAAACTTTACATCAAATCACCACGCGAGGTGATTTGAAATAAAGTCCAATAAGGTGAGCGAAGAGGTAGACGTTGTCGCACGTGTTGGAATTTTTTACAATTTTTGTGAGCGGAGTACCAAAAAAAAAACACACACACTGCACGTTTCCAGCCTGTGCGTACTATTTTCCGTGAGTTGATTTCCGTTGAGGGGCCGTCTCTCTCATAGAATGTTCCCACCGAAAAAAAAATGTTCCCGTCTACTTCCGCAATAGACGAGCGTTCGAATAATGGACGGATTTCCGAGCACCGACTTTTTTGTTTTCGGAAATTTTCGGAAATTTTCGGAAAACCGTACAAACTAACTTCCTCAAAAAATTGGGGGATATTGAAGTCGGGTTAAAGTAGAGTATTTCTGTGAAACAGACCAATGGTAAACCGAAATGTTGACGTAGCGAAAACAACATCAGAACGGCTATTTCGTTGTTTTCGCGCGAAAAATCTGCCGGACTTTGAACCACCATAGTCGTCCTTCGAACATTCATCCTCTCCCTCTCTCTCTCTCCCCCCCTTTCCCTCTCCCTCCCACTCTCCCTCCCTCCCTCCCGCCAGGTTTTCGCAAAACCGGATGCACTGCGATTGCCGATGATTCCGATGAGTTCTCGGAAAATCATCGGAATAGGCAAAAAGTTACAAATGCTCCAGTGGGAACAGGCTATCAAACACACGTGTTTTCACACATACGGCGTAGGAAAAACATTGGGCACCTGGCGGCAAGTGGGAAGACGAAAAACGAAACCGCATTTCTGTGAGACAACGAAAGGTAATTTAGGGATTCGACACGTCGACAATGTGGCGTACGGACATTAACGAAGTCACAAAAATTGTACAGCGTGCAGAGAGACGCCTCAAATTGAAGCCGAGTGGGAAGTTTTGCCTCATTTTGTGTACCAATCATCTGTCACATTGTTTCGTACACATCTACGTAAGTCACTTTTAAGTGACAAGTTATTTGCGTTTACATCCGAATGCTCTGAAAGCTGTAAGGAGAATCTTCGCTAAAATACAAAGTTACAAGACTAAGTTTCGGTTACATGCGAAAGTACCCTAAGCGCAAATAGCTTGTTACTTCGAAAAGTGACAAACGTAGACATGTACGAAACATGTGACACATAAACGGTACACAAAATGTTCCGAAACTTCCACTCGGTTTGAATTTCAGACATCCACCCGCACGCTGTACAGTTTCTATCACTTCGCAATATCTGTACGCCACATTGTCGACGTGGAGGCATTGCATATGTTTAGGGTTTGTGACATTATGACGTCACGCACCACAATTTACCTTTCTTTTTTTTTTCTCACTGGTATAGGTTGAACAAAAATTGATCATTGATAATCGGTTTTTTATAGGTCCTCGATAAAAAATATCGGTCTAATCGATATATTGAATTTTATCGAGGACAAATCTTATCATTACAAATAACACGTGAAAAAGACAAACTTCTATTGCTGATTACAATTGCCTAATTGAGGCATGTAATGTGTACGGATGTAAGATTTATGATGTCCGAAACATAAAAAAGGTTTTTAACAATAACAGTACCCAATATTTACTTACATACTAGTTGATAATCGAGAGTCAAATTTTCACAACTAAAAAAAAATTGACAACACCGATATCGCGATTGATTAATCGAGTACAAATAATTAATCGGCCTACTCAACTAGTCAGAATAAAGCACCTCCTATTCTGATTGTTTCTATGTGGATCTTGAACGTTTTTTTTTTTTTTGTTTTTTATGTCCTCTACCTTTTTTTTTTGTACATTTTTCCCACTTACGTGAGCCATTTTAAGTTGAAACCGACTTCAATACTGGATTCAAAAAAGAAAATTAAACACACTTCCAACCCAGCGTAAGCAAAAGTTTTCAATAAACCCTATTCTTTAAAGTCAAACACTATTATTGAAAGTCTTTCTTTAAATGAACTTACAATTCCTTTTATTTTCTATAGTTTGTTTCCTTTAGGGTTTTTATAGTGACCCGAGCCACTTTCACAATGAGACCTTGTCCCACTTCAATATCGGATTCAACACCGATTGTAGAATCGAGACACTTCTCTCCGGAAATTCTCAATACCAGTAGTTTAACATTACTAGTTTAACACTACTACTTTTATAGTACTATTTCAATGTTAACTTTTTAGCTTTTATTTATGTTTTTCCCTCTCACATGAGCCACTTTCACATTAGCCCTTGTCCCACTTCAATACCACATTCAACACCGATTTTAGAATCGATAAACTTCTCTCCAGAAATTCTCAATACTAGTATTTTAACACTACTACTTTAATAGTACCATTTTAATTTTAACATTTTACTTTTTATATATGTTTTGTCCTCTCACCTGAGCCACTTTCACATTAAGTCCTTGTCCCACTTCGATCCCGGATTGTATAATCGATACACTTCCGTCCGGATATATATTCACAAGAGTCTGAAATCAGGAATCTTCCTAGAAGATTCCAAAGCGAATGGGGACGAGAGATATACCCCTTTTTACCCACAAACTGCTCTCATTGAAGGACGCGACGCTTTTCACACGCTCGAAATAGTCGCTCGATTTCTGCAAAAGAAAACAAAACAAGTAAAAACAACAAAAAAAAGTATTTTACGCAAAACACAAAAAGAAAAATAAAAAAATCAGGAGAATATTATATTTTTTTCCGAAATACATTTTGATGTTTTTCACCCACAAAATCACATAAATTTTCTTATCTATTTTTTTAGTTTTTTTAATTCTAAACATCTCTTTAACATCCCATTCGAAAACCGATTCAAAACCCTATTTTTTCTCCCTTTTTTTGTTTTGTTTTTACCAGAAGTTCCGAAAAAATGTATCGAGCGTTGCAATAATTCAAATGTTGTCCGGTAGGACTCACATCTCCCTTTATATACATATTTATTTTTCGGAGGAACACTGATTGTTATTGCCACATGCTCTAATATCGTCTCGATCACAAAAACAACCTCCAAAAACGCTGAAAAGAAAAAAAAGGGGAGGGAAAAAAGGAATGAATAAAAAACTCTGAGGAAAAAAGGGAATGGATAAAAAATGTTGAGAAAAAAAAAACAGCCTCCACAAACGTCGAGAAAAAAAAAAAAAGGGAATGAATAAAAAACGCCGAGAAAAAAGAATAACAGCCTCCACAGGCGCTGAGAAAGAAAGAAAAAAATAAAAAAAAGGGAAGGAATAAAAAACGCTGAGAAAAAAAAATGAATAAAAACGAACACATCCTATCAAGGTCAAAAAAAAGAAGAATAAACTCTTCGTCCAATCATTAAGCATATAAAAGTTAAAACATACTACCAGACAAAATGAAGAGAGAACATAATACCATTGAATAAACTACGATGATAATATAAAACGGTACATAATACGATTAGAATATAATATAAAAAACGATGAAAACATAATATGATGAAAATAAAAAACGATGAAAACATGATGAGATGATAACATAATACGATGAAAACAGAATACAATTGAGATTATAATATGATAAAAATAGAATATTACAAAATAAGATGAAAACAGAATATGATTAAAATAAAATACGACGGAAATAGAATACGAAGAAAATATAAATAAAAAAATATAGTACGATGAAAATAGAATACTACAATGGAAACATAATACTATGAATATACAATACGACAAATACATCATACAATGGAATGATAACAAGATAAAAATATGATACGAGAAAACATAATACCATTAAAATATAATAAGATGAAAATAGAACAAGATTCACAAATTCTAAAACTTTCTGCCATGGTTTCACGATTGTATTTTTTTGTCTTTTCTCACTCTAATTGCCATCAAAATACGCCCAAAGATAGTCAAAAGAAATCGTTTTCATAGATCTTTCATTTGATACCATTATGGACGTTTTTCGTTGCAAGAATTGTGAGATAGACGTGATAGTGGGAGAGGGAGAGAGAAAGAGGCGCTTTCACAGACTCCGCTTTTGCGAAATGGCGTCCGTTAGTAAAGACCCCTCCATGGCCCCGGTACGGAAAAAAGCGCACGGAAAAAAGTCACGCACGGGCTGTAAACGTGCAGTGGCTTTTTTTTTTTGGTACTCTGCGCACAAAAATTGACAAAAACGTCCGACACGTGCGACAGCATCTGCCTATTCACTCACCTCATGGAACTATATTTAAAATCACCTCGCGAGGTGATTTTATATAAATTTTGAAGATGAGTTGAAAGGACGCGAAAGTGGGTGGAAACGCGTTAGACAACAAACTGCATCGCCCTAGACGACAAACTGTACATATAAAGTTTTAAGGTAACGCAACTTGTACGGTGGAAATTTCAATTTTTGGTACGGTTGCAGATTTTTTTGCTTTTTTCAAGTTTTAGAGGAAAACGACTCAAAATAACTGTAACTTTATCACATGGGAAAGTGCCCTAAGTGTCATGTAATGGCGTCGACAGGGGAAATTGAGTGCTTCGTACGGAAAAGCGTACTCACATTTGATTCCAACATAGTTGTTCACGGCGTTTCGTGCGAACGATTTAATCGCGACGAATTATACGTAACAAACGCATTGAACCTTTTGAAAAAATCGTTAAAATCGTTAATGGATTTTATTCCGTACAATTCCGTACATGTAAAAGAAATTGAGTTTTACATATAACGCAGTTTGTACATTGTCCGTACAGTTCCCGTCTCTTTTCGTCATAGTCCGTACAATTTTGTTACAATTCCGTACGTTTCCCGTTAAATTTTTGTTCAGTTTACCGGAGAGAAAGTACTACGAAGTGCAACGTATCTTTTAGTCAAATTCCGTACTTTCTTGGTACAAAACCGTAAAGTTACTGTACATACCGTACAGTTTCTGTAAATTATCCGTTCAGTTTACCGGACAGAAAGTACATCGCGTTTTTTTCCGATTTATTCAAAAGTCACGAATTATACGTTTTAATCGGAAAAAAGGAAAAAATAGCGCGATTTGAACAACTATGGATTCCAAGCATAGTTCAAAAGTAGGTGTCCGTACGCCCATACAATATGCCTATTGTACGCAAAACATACAATATGCCCTTAAGACCCATATTGTATTGGCCGCAAAATGAAATAAAATAGGAACAAGGTTGAGTTGCACACCGATCGATAGAGAATTAAACTACATGTCTAAATTTTGAAAAAAAATCGGACAAAAAAAATTATTTTTGTGAGTTTTGAGGGACTTTTAATTTAAACCGTCAGATTTGGGCGATCGGACGGTCGTTTTGATCAAAAGTAGGCGATTTAAGAAGATCACATGAAAAGCCCATAACACAACTTACGAAAGGACAATTTGTCATATTAGCGTGTGCAATTTTGAGGGCCACACTAAATAAAGCCTCAAATTGACCAACCACGCAGTGTGGGACGATAAAAAACAAAAATTACCACACTGCCAAAAAAATTACCAAAACCTACGGACCAACCCCGTTGGCGTTCACACAGTCGAAACGTGGCTGTCAGACGAATATGTGTGAACGGGATTTTTTACGACATGGTTTTTTTCCCTTTTTAGAACGCACATTCTCATGCGTCCGCGGTTACTAAAACTAATTTATTATAGTTTTTAACTTAAAAAGGTACATTTATGTACGGTCTGACACTGACCGTACACCACTCTATTTAAGAGACAACGTACTTTCATTTTTTACGGTACTTGGAAATAGCCATAATTAGAGTAATAAAAAATATAGAATAAACTACGCTATTTGAGAATTTTCAAGGTTTTTTTTTTTCCCGGTTATTTTTCCCACGGAATGTCATCCTACGCAGTGTCAGTTCGCTAAAAAATTCCGTCCGGCGGCGTGCGCTGTACTTTGACCTTACGTCAGATTCGGACGTTCGTACAGGAGTGTGCACGACGCACACACATACAGTATGCCTACGCTGCGCGAGTTTTGTGCAAAGTGTTGTGCGCCTACCAAAGGCCTACCATAAAAAAGCCTACTTTTGAATATGATTCCAAGTTATAAAGAGGACGGAAAATCACGCTAACCTGTTCTCACATGTTCAGGTGTCGTATATGTGAACATAGACTTTCGCGGCTACCCTAAAAACATGGGAATCTGTATCGATTTCTTAACTTTAATAGCGATTCACGGTGTACTTTCAACTCTTTATGAAGAATTCCGTACGTCTTGTTCGTTCACTTTTCCGTACATGAAAAGCATACGAATTTAACGAAGAATTTCAAAATCTTAAAAAATCAACACATTTTCGTAAAAAGTGAGAATTCGTACGTTTGGTACCTCTATGCCTGGAAATAATTGAGGCAGAGGGAATTGCACTTGCCAGTAGGCATTGCTGCTTTGCTGCAGAAGAGAAGAGAAGAGCAGTACTGTACAGTACTGCAGTACGACTGCAGAGTGGTATGCATAGCTGCGATGATGCTATAGACGAAAGTATAGGAAGGTACAGGAAAGTACAGTGGCCGGAAATATTGCTTCTCTCAAGCCAAGACCGGAAGGAATAATAAATAGCAAATATTGTAGAAACGATTATTTCTACATAAAAAGTAATCCTTATGTAAAACTTATTACGGAGTATGTAAAGAGTGCGTCAGTAAACAGCGAACCTTATGTATTGTTAATAAAAAATGACAGCAATCTTACAATAGATGTATTAAAGATTGCTATTTGTATTAGCTTGAAGAAAAGTCAATTCGTCCACAATTTAAAACATTCAAGTATATATCTTTACACTGATTGTAAAGTGGTCATCTATTGCTGTTGTTCTTAGTGCTAGCATAGTTATAGATTCACTGACCTAAAACCTACTGACTGAATAAGACAAAAAATCTACGAAGGTCCCGACAGACAGACGGACAGGAAAATTGTTAAATTGACCACTCACACGCGGAAAAGAGGTCAATCTCCTGTGAATATCTCGTGCACTCGTTTTCGCTCCCAAAGCTCTCTCACCCGAGCTTCTCTCTCCTCGCTCTCGTCTCTCTCCCCTTCACAATGTCTCCCCTCTCTCTCCTCCTTTACCTCCTCTCCCTTTCTCTCCCTCTCCCTCTCCTCTCTCTCCCCATGAACGGCGTGACAGGTGTCCCAGGATCCCAGGCGACTACCGACAAAGGCGCGGCTTTCTTACGTGGCACTTTGAAGTGCTACCGGAGGCATGGCACGTGGGAGCGTACGGAAAACCCTAAAAGAAGGATCCCCTGGATTCGCGAATTGTACGGAAGAGAGGATCAATGTGATGCCGAAAACGAGCCAATCCGGGAGTCGAACGGAACGAGAATTCCGGAGGAGGTTTTGGAGGAGACAAAATGGGAATGGAAGGTTCCGATTTGTCCGTGGGAGAAATTCAAATACGAGAAGTTTTGTCGGTGAGATTGGGAGAGAAAGGTGGTTGGGTGTTGGGAGGACAGAAAGGGGGTAGAGGGAAGGGATATTTGTGAGAATACATTTTTTGTCGCGAAAGGAATTCTAAGTTTTTCTTTTCAAGGGAAGAGGAATTTCGTCTTTAGAATGTGGGTAATTTGGATAAGAGTGGGTATTAGTTTCTTTCAGATGTGTGTGTGTGTGTGTGTGTGTGTGGTGTGTGTTTATTCATTTATCTATTTATTCATTTAATTGATTTATTTGTGATTTCTAAATTCTATGAATTTGGCTCTCAGAAACCTTGAAAATTGGAGGCCTTTTTGAAGCGGGATTTTAGATTTTCAGCTTATTCTAGTCTCGCCGTTTAAAACAAAAACAGACAAAAAAAGTTGAATGTAATATTTTGATCCACTTTTTTGTCTTATACGCCATATGTAGATCTACAGTAATCACTGTGAAAGGCTGTCTTGTATAGATCGAGAAATCCAAAGCTCACAATCATTGTTAAAAAAAAAAACAACTTGCCTTCTTCGCAAAAGTGGATGCATGAAACCCGTTAGACTAAATTTCTGCGTAAAAGATAAAAACAATGATGTAAAAACTATTATATAAAACTTGAGGTCTTGTAATACTTCCAGTGGTTCAAGTGCAATTTTTGGAGCTTTCTGTGTAATTGTTAGTGTTGTGTACCGGTAGCCTCTTGTAATCGATATTACCTATTTTTGACCTTTTGATAAATTAATTGGTCTCGGGGCGATATATCGGGCTCTTTTGCCGTTCGACTATTCAGAATTTCCGCGATAGGAAATTTACTGATACACAATACTAGATTAATTATCTATAAAGGTTTGATAATATGTTCACAATTACGACAAAGTTACTACTAAAATACTGTTTCTTATTTCCAAAAAACGATGCAGATTATATTGTTCTCTCTTTGGGCTATAATAGGATCCTGAGTTCACCACATTAAATTTTGAGCGAATTGGTATTTTATTTTTCGCTTGGCTATGTAGTTTCTTATTTTAATGTTTATTGGAACGTGAATATTTAGAGTTGATTCTCAACCTGTCACAAATCACAATGTCTAAGTGTCGATAACACTAGGATAAGAATTTGAAATAACTTTATTTGATGCTGGTGCTGTTTCCGCTTCTACTTGTGAATCTCTTTCCAACTCTGATTGGAGATCCATTTTCGTTTATTTTACTTCTTCTACTTCCTTTCCTTCTTCTGTTTCCGTTTCTGCATTCCCGTTTCACTTTCCGTTGAAGTGTCCATGACTGTCCATTTGTTTCGCCCTTTCTATTCCCTTTGTGTTTCTGTTTCCATTGTTATCTACATTTTTGTTTCTACCACTATTTAACCTGTTGTCTTTATTTCCGTTCCATATTTTTGTCTCTGTTCTATCTTCACTCTGTCGCATACCTATTTTCATGCACAATTTAGCTTTTTTGATTCAGTTCATCTTTCTATTTCTGTCCCCGTTCCGTGTTTGTGTCTTTCTCCTTTTCTTTTCCATTCGCTTGTCCGTCTCTGTGTCCATTTCTGTAGTTGTCTTAGTGTGTTTCCTTTCCATTCTTATGTCCGTTTCTGTGTCCATTTTTGTCTCCGTTTCTGTTTCCATTCCACCCAAGTATCTGTGTGCATGTCCATGTCTATTTCTGTGTCTGTCTCTGTTTCTTTGCCATTTCTGGCTTTCGCTTCCCTTCCATGTCTGTGTCTGTGACCGTTCCGCGGCCATGTTCCATTTTGTGTGTTCCATGTCTGTGCCCGTTCCTGTTCCCATTCCATCTTTGCTCCGGTGAAGCCTTCGTTTCATATTCCATTGCACGTGTCTCTCTCCCCTCTCCCCTCTCCCTATGCTTTATGCTTTATACTTTATGCCATATACTTTGTACTTTGTACGTTATAATTTATACTTGGTACTTACTTCTGTAGGCGTTTTTCAGGGTAATGAATGGGGCATACGGAAGGGAAGCAAGCATCTTGATTGTGGGCGATGAGCTCGGCTGGGGCATGGAACGACGCCTGCTCTTCAACCTGCTGGCCGACGCGCCCGGTAGGGAGGGAGGGAGGGAGAGGGAGGGAGGAACAAAGGGAGAGGGAGGGAGGAACGGAGGGAGAGGGAGGCAGGAACGGAGGGAGAGGGACGCAGGAATGGAGGGAGAGGGAGGGAGAGGGAGCGGGAGAGGGATGAACGGGGCATGGAATAACGCCTGCTCTTCAACCTGCTGGCTGACGCGGTAGGGAGGGAGGGAGGGAGAGGGAGGGATGAACGGAGGGAGAGGGAGGGAGGAACGGAGGGAGAGGGACGCAGGAATGGAGGGAGAAGGAGGGAGAGGGAGGGAGAGAGTGATTACCGGAGCATGGAATGACGACGCGCCCAGTAGGGAGGGAGGGAGGGAGGGAGGGAGGGAGGGAGAGGGAGGGAGGAACGGAGGGAGAGGGATGGAGAGAGAGATGACTGAGGCATGGAACGCCGCCTGCTCTTCAACCTGCGCCCGGTAGGCCGTCTGCAAAGAAAACAAACTCGTATGGAGGGAGGAGGGAGGAGGGAGGAGGAGGGAGGAGGGAGGAGGGAGGAGGAGGGAGGAGGGAGGAGGGAGGAGGGAGGAGGGAGGAGGGAGGAGGGAGGAGGGAGGAGGGAGGAGGGAGGAGGGAGGAGGGAGGAGGGAGGATGGAGGAAGGGGGAGGGAGAGGGCAGGGAGCGGGAGGGAAAGATGGAGAGGGGGAGAGGAGGGAGGAGGGAGAGGGAGGGAGGGATGGAGGGAGGGAGTGAGGGAGAAGGAGAGAGTGACGGAGGGAGGGGGAGGGAGAGAGAGAGATGTACAGACATAATAATGAGACTAGCAGTGGAAAGAAAAGGTGCTTGGGGCTAAAAGGCAAGAGTGGCTCGTTTTGTCGATTGGCCGATTTCGGATGAAAATTCGCCAATTGTGACTCGGAAAGACAAGTTCGAGAGGCGAAAGAATGGTAGTTCTTAAAACAGTGATAGACGATATCGAAGCAATAGTGGTGAAGAAGAAGCAAAGACTATTGGTCTAAAACATTGACATAAAATTCAATTAATCAAGGTTTAAAAAGATCCCATTTCCACCATCATTTTCTTTCGTTGATTCATGCTTTTTTTCCCAGTTTTCCCTCCCGTCTTTTCAACCATGTACCAAGGGTTAAAAGTCCTTTTGTTTTACTTTTATCTTATTATTTCTTTCGTTTGGTTCTCCAGAAAACCCTCTTGTCGCCAATCTTTTCCCGAATGGTTGTTTCATTTGGGATGGTGGACAAGAAAATAAGTTTTGTTCCGGATACCGATATTGTGGGGATATTCTTGGAGGTCCTACGGTTCCGGTACGGTTTGTCCTTAACCGAGATTTGGATGCGGGTCGAGTTCCCAACAAGGCAAACGGAGTTCCGTGGTATACTGCGGTGTCCTTTTGGAAGCCTACGGTGGTGGTTTTGACCCACACCAAAATTGGTGTGGATGAGGAAAGTTTCAAGGAAAACCTTTTGGCATCTTACGTTTGGTTGAGAGAGCATTATCCGAAAACTCTCGTGATTTACAGGAGTAATCCCGATGGTGAGTTTTTTTTTTTTTTTTTTTTTTTTGCGTTATTCCATTTGCAAGAGGCTGTGGAATGATATTTTCTGTTATTTACAAAAAAAAAGTAAAATTTTAACGTTTTCTGGGAATGTAACGACAAAGTAACTAGTTTGCGGTTGTTGCTAACCTCTATTTATTTGTGCACTTATTTTTTTGCAAGAAATGATGAAAGATCGTCTTTTTGCTGTTGTTACGATTAATTTTTCGTTCTTTTTTGTTTTTTGCTTTTTTAGCAGTCACTGGATGGCACATTTATATCTATTCAAAAGATTCATTATAGTTCTCTCTCCCTCTCCCTCTCTCCCTCTTTCCTTCCCTTCGTTTCTTTCTTTCTCTCCCTCTTTCTCTCTCCTTCTCTCTCTCCCGCTCTCCCTCTCCCTCTCCTTCCCTTCGTTTCTTTCTTTCCCTCCCTCCCTCTCTCTCTCCTCTCCCTCTTTCTCTCCTTCCCTCTCTCCCTCCCTTTCTTTGAAACATCCTAAGTTGATAATGTTAGGCATGGTTCGGTTTATTGTATTCTTTTCAAATAATTTTTTGATTTTTGATTTTTTGTATTTTCTCTTTCCATCATTTTTTTCCCTTTTTTGTTTCCCTGATTTTGTTATTATTACTATTATTTTTATTTTTATGTACTTATGTGTTTTTCCCCTTTCTTTTTTTTTATATATATATGTATGTATTGTTTGGAATGACTATGTTATACGGTTCAAAAATAAAGAGAAAAAATGGAGTTTCTTCTTAAATGGATGTAAAAGAACACCTGCGAAGGACATAAAATGAAAAATTTTCCAAAAATAAAAAATAATAAACTAAAAATTTATGTGTGGTTGCAAATAATTTGAGCACATAGATGACGTTAAAAGTTAAATGAAGGTGAAAATGTACCAAAAAATCGAACTTAATAAAAAACCCTAGAAGCGTGTTTTAAAACCACTGATTAGCAAAACGAAAAATGTAAAATGAATGTACAACCCTAAACAACATGAAAAATCAAAAGCACCAAAACCTAGAAAAGGTACTATGCCAAACACATACAAACTATCTCTCCAACCCTAAAAAAAACTAAATTCTACCATCAAAAATTAAAACTGAACTAAGAAAAAAAGTACGACCTGGTTAGGAAAGAACAATGGTAAACCGGTTTGAGATACAAGAGAACAAAAAATGAAAGGAACAAACGTTTTTAAAACGCGATAAAAAGTTCGTTAGAGGCATGGAAAAAACAAGATTTTTTCGTTGATTCAAGAGAACAAATGGCGTGGAAAAGCCTCCAATCTCTATACGAATAATACATGTTTGGTCGTCTGTCTTGTACATCTTTTAAACTCAGCCCTGTGTTTGTACGTCTGTTTGGAAATGTACGTCTGTTTGGAAATGTTTGTTCGTCTGTCCCTCGAGCGGCCTCACCAATTAGGTGACTTTGTCACCCGGGCGACCTCACTCTCATGTTAATTTTATAGTGGGCTCGGTGCGTTAGAAGTAGCGCAAATTGTGTTCATGTATTTTTTCTCAAGTAGGCTAGGTTCGTGAAAAGTGGCGCAAAGTGTGTGGATGTCCCGTTTTAAAGTAGGCCCAGTTCGTCCAGTGACCTCACCAACCGAGAAAATTTCAAAGTCGGCTCGGTCTGTCCCTCTGGATGCATGTATCGAAACATCTGTCCCTCTGTCCCTTGGGCGACCCACCGACCAGGTAACTTTTAAGGTAGGCCCGGTTCGTCAAAAGTGGCGCAAATTGTGTTGATGTCTCTCTTTAAAGTTGGATCTAATCGTAAAAGGAGGCGCAAAGTGTGCAGATGTTGAAATTTTGTGGACTCCATGCATGTATCGAAACATCTGTCCCTCTGTCCCTTGGGCGACCCACCGATCGGGTAACTTTTAAGGTAGGCCCGGTTCGTCAAAAGTGGCGCAAATTGTGTTGATGTCCCTCTTTAAAGTTGGCCCTAATCGTAAAAGGAGGCGCAAAGTGTGAAGATGTTGAAATTATGTGGACTCCATCATCTCACAGAATGCACAGCTCTAAAAACCTTCTTGGATAGTATTGCCCTCCTTGACTTTACCAATTAATAACTACCACCCAAGCACACACTTTATAAACCCAGCTTCACCCCTATGAAGACACGGCTCCCTTGAGCCTAACCCAAAAAGAAGTGTGAAGTTTGCTCTCCTGAGCATTTTGAAATGGTTGTTGGCTAACTACTGATCAAAGATTTGTAGAGTATATGCTGTACAAAACTAAAGTATATTAGCCGCTATACAATCTGTACGATTTTTGTATGGCGCCAATGAAACCTCTATACCTTCCATAACCAACGCCATGGATTTATCCCTTTCTCCTCTAGTGTCCACAGAAATAGTGCCAAGTGTCAATTTTGTGGCAATTTTGGCATAAGCCGCCAAAAAAACCATTCCGAACTCCCAACACTCATGCGAACCGTCCGATCATAAATTTCCTTTATCGACGTCCGTTCGATTATGCGGCGCGCCGAATATTTTGTGCGCCTTTTATTTCTCCCTTTCCATGCGCCCTTATATGATTGATTCCGTTAAATGAATATTTCGGGTTTGATGGTGTTTAAAACCGAATTGTTGAAAAAGTAATTCTCAAGTCACTAGTTTATTTCCTATAATCTAGATAGGAGAGAGAGAGTTAGGTGGTGAGCCACCATGGCTCTCTCCTTAGCAAACAAGGTGTAGACTAGAGAGAGAGAGAGAAAGGAGTAATTAACAAAAGGAATTCCAAACCCCACTAGGACTTGATCGTAGTCACTTCACAAACACCACCTATCAGATAGTCGTCAGACTTATCGGATAGGTCTTTATGAAACGTTATTTATATTGGGTCTAATTCGTATTTAAAGATGACATCAATCTATATACACCATTTCACGGATTACGAAACGAAACGACGTTGAATTTAAACAGACGCGATTAAATGCAGACTTCAGATCCGACGGCTCACAGTGGAGCCGACGCACCGGAGTGGTCATTCGGCGGTTTGTGAGCTAATGTCAGCGGTTGACACGTGGCAAGCCATGAGTGGACGACAAATATTAGAGGAAGAGCGACCATGGATCAGGAACTGACAGGCGTCAGCGGGTCGGCAATGCCGTACTATTGCCGTACAAGGACCGCGGCAACTGTACTTCTTGTACTTTACATTCTTGTGATTGGTTGAGTACAGTAGTAGTAGGGGCTTCAAAGAGGGAATTATGACTTAGACATTTTTTGAGGCACCTCTCTCACAGAGAACTTTTATATTTATAGGCCATTTTTGGCCGGCCATAACTTTTGTAATTATAGGCCATCTTTGGCCGACCATATCTTACCGCTCAGGGGATAAAATCCAGTGATTGGGAGCAAATCCAGTGATTCTTTTTGCGTTCGGCTCATGGGAGCCGGGCCTTCACATGGGTGAAGGTGGTCAGAATACAAGTGTGCTTGGGCATCACTTATTCAATGGGAAAGTCAAAAGGGCAAATATTATCTTAGAGATTCATATAGGCTGAACATTCTGTGGGCCTATGGAGGTCACAAAACTACAAGATACGGGCCCACACTCTAGGGTGCCTATTTTCGAGGAAAAATGGTTTATTTATTAAGAAAATGATGAGAGGTTCTTTAATTGAAAAACACCTTTGGGGGATAGTATTGGGGTATGTGAGGTTTCCTGCACCGAGCATTAGAACCCCACCAGGTTTCGGAGGATCCCCATTTCTAGGAGCATCTGGACTAGGTAGAGGAGTGCTTAGAGCCTCAAAGGAAGTTGAGGACGATGAAAAAACCATCATCATGGGTGGAGAGAAAAGGAGGAAGAAATCCATACTTGCGGCAACTGGAGGAGCAACAACTAGAGTAGTAATAACACCAGAAAACAAAGGAGAATGATTAAGAGGTTTGGCACTACAAAAATGAAGTGGCCAAACATGTCATTTTGAGAAATCTCACACAAGCGATTGCTCTTCCCCTTTTGAATCAAACTAAGTTTGCAGAAGTCTGGAAGTCTCTAGTGAGCCTATATAAGAGTGGAACTATCCAAGAACAACAACTAACGGACCATAAAATAGAAGCCTATGTTTTTAAAGGTGGAAACATGCTAGATTTTTGTAATGATCTTGCTGAATTTTATGTTGAACTTGAGAGTGCAGGAAAGATAGAGACAGAAAAACATAAAGTTGATACTCTTATCATGAAACTTCCACATGACTATGAAAATATTGTAAACCAGGTTCAAGAATCACGTGACAACCGATGGATTTAGAATTCAGTTGTTGGGATGATCTTGGTCCGGGAGA
The DNA here is from genome assembly GCA_037447655.1 of Zygnema cylindricum. Classification (NCBI taxonomy): domain Eukaryota; kingdom Viridiplantae; phylum Streptophyta; class Zygnematophyceae; order Zygnematales; family Zygnemataceae; genus Zygnema; species Zygnema cylindricum. The sequence goes on along the minus strand of JBBHKE010000773.1, from coordinate 9,425 downwards.
ATACTATGGAACTTCGTCGAGGAAATCCTAGTATTCAAGCACCTGTTGCAGGGACAGATTGGAAGAATCGAAATAGAAAGAAACCTTACAAGCCTTTCGGTGGAGGAGGAAGAGAAAGACAATCTGAGGGACCCGTAGAGGGTTCTCCAAAGGGATTATGTCATTTTTGCAAGAAACTCGGGCATTACATGTCAGATTACACCAGATTGGCGGTGCTACGAATAAAAGATGGACATGCGAATTCCAATCAAGGAGGGAAAAGAAGACATTTGTGGCAACATAAGTCGGTGGAGACGAGGAGAAGACATTCGACGATGAGCATCTCTTGGATGAAAAACAAGAAAAGAAAGGACATGGAGACAAAAAATCAAAGAAGGCAAAAGTGTGCCTTCGAAGGTATGAAAGAGACACCCGAGGATGGGTGGATCATTATCTCAGGAGCATCCATGCATATATGTAGAGATAGAAACTGGTTTATAAAACTGAGAAAAATTACAACCGTAGAGATAGAGTACGGGGATGGGAGAATTCTCACCACTAGCTTAGTGGGATCGGTAGACCTTAAGGTCTTAGTGGATGCAAAGGTATCCATGTTGACCTTGTCAGATGTTTTGTATATTCCTCAATTAAACAAAAATCTGATATCTACATCGGTGTTAGATGACAAGGAATTTGAGACAAAAACTAGAAAAGGTGTGTTCACAACTAGCTTTGAAAATGAGGTTCATTTCATAGCTGAAAAGGGAAGCCAAGACATGTTACGGATTGTCTTAAGCAATTAAAAGAAGGGTGTTTTCTATTTTTTTGCAAATAGAGTGGATACAAAAGGTAAACCTGGATACTTAGTGGGATATGATGAGGAGGTAAAGGGATATAGAGTCTATGATCTTGACGAGAAAGATATAATCTTGGTAAATCATCTAGTTGTAATGGATGAAGGAAAATCTGTAGATCTCATTAAATACAACATAATTGTAAAAATCAAATTTGAAACCGACCATGACTTCGAATTAGAAGATGTAACGGGGGAGACAACTCATCAAGACAATGCAGGTAGAACTAAAAGAAAATCTAAAGTGGAAAAAGAGATTCCTCCCATGTCGGACGAGAGGGGAGAAGAAGCAACTGCACTGGCCTCTAAGGATAAGGGATTTGAGGAGCATCCAAAGAATAATCCGAGGATACAATCAATACCAGCAACTGAACTCGAGGGAGGAAAAAGGAGCAGTAAAAGACTCCAAGAAAAACAAAAAGAGGGGAAAGATTACGAGGAGATCTTCGCTTCTGTAGTGAGAATTCTTCGTAGTCTGGTAGCACCCGAAAACATGAATGTTCAACAAGAAGAAAACATGAAGCAACCAAAAGGTTTTGTGGAGAATGGACAAGAGGGTAAGGTGTGCAAATTGATCAAGTCGTTGTATGTACTTAAGCACGCGCAACAAAAATGGAACGTCAAGTTGGATGAGTTCTTGACTAACCTTGGATATATCCGAATTAGCTGAGACCATTCTATCTATTTGTTTGATGATGAGAATGGTGTATTTTTGGTGCAATCTATGTTGATAATCGATTAGTCTTGGGTAAATCAATTGAGAAGATCTATAAGTTGAAAAAGGATTTGAAGAGTGAATTTGATATGAATGATCTAGGAGTAGCTACATTTAGGATTTCAAATAGATAGACATAGAGAAAAGAGAATGATAAAACTGACTCAGAAAGAAGAAATAAGAAACATGTTGAAAGAGGTTTAAGGTAGAGAAAGCCAACAGTTGCTCTACTCCAATAGACTTAAAAAAGGCGTATGAGGAGAGCTTAGAGGGAGGAATGGTATTCCTAGATCAAATGGATGAAGAAGCGAAAGAGTTCACAAAACACATTCCCTATAGACAGATCGTAGGGAGTTTAATTGACTTAATGAATTGTACCCATCTAGACATAGCGGCAGCTGTAGGAGTTATAAGTAGGAATCTAGAAAAGATTAATGATATACCTGGTAAGAACGAGAGATCTATGGTTGCATTCGGGCGAGAGAAATGATGACTACACCACTTGGAGTGACGCCATCTATCGGGATATGGTGGGGGATATGATGATGAAATCTGTGTTTTCTCCAAAATTGTTGTTTTGTAGAGAAAATTATGGATTGAAACTTAAAAATGACTAAGAATTAAAGGGAGTGCTGAAAAAGTAATTCTCAGGTCAATAGTTTATTTCAAAGACTCTAGATAGGAGAAAGAGAGTTAGGCGGAGAGCCACCATGGCTGTCTCCTTAGCAAACAAAGTGCAGACTAAAGAGAGAGAGAGAGAAAGGAGTAATTAACAAAATGAATTCGTGACCCCACTAGGAATTGATCCTAGTCCCTTTACAATCACCACCTAGCATGTAGTCTTTAGCCTTATCTGTTTGGTGTTGATGAAACGTTACATATATTGGGTGTGATTCGTATTTAAAGAGGGTTCCAATCTACATACTCTATTTCACGGAATACGAAACGAAACGACCTTGAATTTAAACTGACGCGATTAATTGCTGACTTTAGATCGGATGGCTCACAGTGAGGCCGACGAACCAGAGTGGTCATTTGGCGGTTTGTGAGCTAATGTTGGTGGTTGACACGTGGCAAGCCATGAGTGGACGGTGAGTATTAAGGGAAAAGCGACCATGGCTCAAGAACTAACAGTCGTCAGCGGGACAACCATGTCGTACCATGGCCGTAGAAGAAGTACCGCTGCAGCTGTACTTCTTGTGATTGGCTGAGTAAAGTAGTAGTAGGGGCTTCAAAGAGGGAATTACGACTTAGACATTTTTTGAGGCACCTCTCTATGAGAGACCTTTTGTATTAATAGGCCATCTTTGGCCGGCCATAACTTACTGCTCAGGGGAGCAAATCTAATGATTTTTTTGCGTTCGGCTCAGGGGAGTCGGGCCTTCATAGGGGTGAAGGATATCAGAATAATTGTGTTCTTGGGTGGCACTTATTCAGTGGGAAAGTCAAAAGGGAAAATATTACCTTAGAGGCTTCATGTAGGTTGAACATTCTGTGGGCCAATGGAGGTCACATAATTTTACGAAATAACACCTTATGTGTGAATCGAATTCTTCTACATCAACTGGTTACGGAATGAGACAATGCATGCTACTATAGGACTTTGTAGGGTTACGATCAAATCCTGACTAGTCCACCCTTCTTGTCTAAGGCTTATCATGTCTCTCTCTCTACCTTAGTGTATCCTTTTGGCTACGTGAGAGGCAGCCATGGCTTTCTCTTTCTTTCACTCTCTCTTGTAGAGTTTGACATATCGAAGTTCATTAAAAATATTGAGAGGAGAGAGATAAGATTTAAATGATCATTTTCAGCACTTTCTTTAAGTTTAGCTTTCTCTCTCCATTAGACCACAAACCTTTCTGCGATAAACTAATTTGGGAGATGGGATAGACTTTGTCATTATACTTGCTATCATTTCTCTATGTGGTCTCTAAGTTAGTTTAATGGTTTTATCTTCTACTTTTTCTCTCACAAAGCCAAGTTTTATATCTATGTGTTTAGCTTTAAAGTGATGTGTTGGATTGGTAACAATTGTTATTGTTGTCTGATTATCACAAATTTTTTGGAGACCACTCTTCATAAAACTCAACTATTGCAACAAAGACTCTACCCACCTCAATTCCTTCATTGGTGCAAAGGAGGCCATGTACTCAACCTCCATTGTGGATTGAGCAACAACCTTTTGATGCTTGTTACTCCAACGCAAGCGCCCAAGCCAATTTTCAAGACATGCCTAGACGTTGACCCTCTCACAAGCATATCCCTATAACTGACATCACTCCAAGTGGTGATGTTAGTATTATCTCTGCCCAATTTCAACCACAATTCCCTTGTTCCCACAAGATATCTCATCACCCTTTTAGCTGCGTCCTAGTCATTTTTCGTGGGGTGATTGAGACTCATACTGGAGACACCAACTGCAGTTGCTATATCATGTCAGGTATAGTTCATAAAGCAAATTAAACCCCGTACAATCTGTCTATAAGGGATATTTTGCATGAGTTTGTGTTCCTCTAGACTGATCTTATCATCTAGAACTATTGCCCCTCCTTCAACATTTCCTTCACTATCCTTTTTGAGCTCCATTAGATTGGTACAACTATTTCTTGATCCATTTAGAGTTTCGGTGAGTGTTCCCTATCATTTCTTTTTGAGTTAGTCTAATTATTATCGTGTCTCTATCTCTTTCTATTTATATTCTAAGGATGTTTTTAGCCTCGCCTAAATCTTTCATGTCAAATCTACTACTCAACCTTCTTTTCAACTGATTTATCTTAGTAATGGGTTTGCTCAGAACCAACAAATCATCTACATAGATAGCAATGAAAATGACTCCATTTTCATCTTTAAATTAATGGAGTGATCCAAGCTGATCAGATATATACCAAACACGTAAAAAACTCATCCAGTTTTATATTCCGTTACCGCGATGCTTACTTAAGACCGTTTAGAGATTTAATCAATAGGCACACCTTGTTCTCTTCCCCTTTCTATATGAACCCCTCAAGTTGTTTCATAAATATTTCTTCTTCTATTTCAACATTTAAAAAGGTTGTTTTTATATCCATCTGTTGGATCTCTATGTCTTTCGCTGCTGCTACACTTAGGAGAATTTTAATTGAGGGGAACCTTACTAGCGGTGCAAATTTTTCTTCATAATAAATTCCCTCCTTTTGTGTATACAATTTTGTTACCAGCCTAGCTTTATAGTGTTCTATGGAGTTGTCTGGATTCAGTTTTAGTTTAAAAGCCCATTTGCAGCCGATTCGTTTCCTATCAAGGGGACAGTCCACTAACTCCGAAGTGTTTGCCTCCATACTGGAACTCATTTCCTCATTGATAGCAGTCGTCCATCTCTCCCCTTTTGAGTTGTTAATGGCTTCCAAGTACATGTTAGGCTCTTCAAGATGAGACAGTTTTGTTAACTTAGCGTTTACCTATCTCTCTTGAATTTGTTTGCTACTTCTCCTTCCTTTTTTAAACTCTGATGCTGGTATTGAGGGCACCCTTGGGTTTTTTTTGGGTAACTTTCTAGCTCCCCTCATTTATCATTAGGGTCCATCTTCACATTTATAATACTTTTGATTTGGTTCTTAGAAAGCATACCTTGGTATATCAGGACCAATCATTGAAGATGGTTGACATACACCTTTTTCCTTCGTGTTAGGGACATCTTGGTGGCCACCACATATCTCTGTGAACCAGCTCAAGTATCTTTTCTCTCCTGAAACTGGCAGCCTTTGCAAAAGGAAGTTCGTGGATCTTCTCTTATACGCATCCACTACAATCATCTAATCCGAATCCTCAAACTTGATCCCATCCACTATCCTTTCTTTTTTATCTTTTTAGTCTATGTAGATGCATATGTCCCATCCTTTTATGCCACAACATTAAATCACGTACATAGGAGTAGAGAACACTTTTCTTTTCATTACAATGTACAATTGTAAACATCCCTTGACTACCGTTTTCATTGACAAAATATACCTCATTATCAAAGCTTGTTGTGAACATTAATTTTTTAGTTCTTGTGATTTTTTTTTTTCATCTAGAAGAACTATAGAGATCAGATTCTTGCTAAGCTGAGGTATATAAAATGCATCAAAAAGTGCAACACTAGAGACTTTTCCTTCAACTAAGACCTTTAGATCTACCGAGCCTACAAGATTTGTGGTCACAACTTTACCATCTCCATATTCTATCTCAACAGTTTGAATCTTCCTCATCTTTCTAAGCCACCTTTTATCTTTGCACATAAGCCTAGATGCTCTTGAATCAATGATCCATCCTTCCTCCGATTTTTCCCCCATACCTCCAAATGCACATTTTTTCCTGCGTGGGATATCCTTATGTTTCTCCTTCTTTTCAAGGCTTTCATTGAGAAGAAGCTCCTCCAACTCCTCAGATTGTGATTCCTCTCCCTCTTGCTCTCCGTGCACCTGTGTTTGGAAAGATTTTTTCTTCCTTCCCTCATTTGATGTCCCTTGACCATCCTTGATTTTTAATTCTACAATCTTAGTACACTCCGCCATGTACTGCTTTGGTTTTTTACAGAAATGACACAAACCACTTCTCGGAGCTCATCTCCCCTCTCGATCAGTTTTATAACTTCCTCACCTTTTCCGTGCAAAGTTATGATAGGGATTTTTCCCTTTCTACTCATTACGTGTTTCATCACTTCCTCATCCTCTTCGTGCAAAGTTCTGATAAGGATTTCTCCCTTTCTGCTCAGTACGCTTTCGCCTGTCAGTTCCAGTAGCCAGTGCATGTAGACTAAGACTTGTTGAAAAGAGGTAATTAATAGTTCACTTCTCTATTTTAGTTAGACTTTAAAGAGAGTTGGAGAGGATCAAAGGCACGCCATGGCTGCCACCTTATTTAGAAGGCGGCAGAGTGAAGTAGAGGGCATTTTACCAAAATGTTGCTTAAGCCCGAATTTGAATTTGCGACCTACTTACTCCATAAAGCCTGGTGCCTTAACTATTAAGTCATTAATGAAACGATACACTTAACACATTTCATAAATACTTAAACAGTAACCCGACGGCTAATTAACACCAAACTGACAACGAGGAGCATATAAAACATTTCATGCACTAAAGCGAATCCGAACCGTCTAAATATATTTGATCGGACGACCATCGTTGCAGCCGCTACCCGGAATGACTTTTCTGGCGGCCTTTAAAGATAGCGTCACGCGATGCCACGTGGTGCCACATTATTCGATACCGGAGAAGATGGGAGGAGGAACCATGGCTGACGATTCGACAGGCGTGACCTTGAAGGCCATGTCGTGCAACGACCGCACAATAAGTACATCGACCATTGTACTTTCTTGTACTATACAGTGTTCCTCTTTCCTATTGGACTAGGGTTTAGTAGTAGGTAGTAGTGAGTAGGCAGACCAGGACTTAGTAGAATTTAGGTACTCTCTCAAAGAGCTTGTAACTATAAAGGTCATCTATGACCAGCCATAACTTACTGCCCAAGGGAGGAAATTCAGTGATTCGTTTTGCGTTTGGCTCAGGGGAGTCGAGTCCTCACAAGGGTAAGGGTGGTAGCAATACTTCTTTGCCAGGGTGGCGCTTTTTAATTGGGAAAAAAGGAGCATAAATTATCCTTGGGGCTTTACATAGGCTGCCAATTGTTGAAATATTAAAGCAATAAATGATTTTCTAGGTCTCAATAACTTAGTGGAAACATAAAAGAAAAACATAGGCAGTCTGCCTCCACCTCTCCCGTATATCCCCCATACTTGTCGTAGTCACCGAAAGTGAGGGAGGGTGGTGGAGCCATGGCTGCCTTGGCACCTTAGGCAAGTCAATAAAGTGACATAAGTCACTTCTACCAAAAAGGTTGAGTCCGGTAGGATTCGAACCTCCGACCGGCAGGGCGAGGCGTAGCCATCAGCCTTAGCCGGTCTGTTATTGAAGTCCGTTAGAGTACATAGGGTATGATAAGTATTTAAACATGTCAGAGTTCACTATTCCGATTTATAAGAACTACGGATAAGTAACATAGAAACAAATCGCTTTATAGTGCGAACGTGAAAATGCATGAAACAAATATACCAGACATTGATTTTCAACGGCTGACGTTCAAAGTCGTTTTGGATCCGACCGCGGGCATCATCGCCAAGATCGCGGAATAGGCGCTTTGGCGTTTTTCGAGCGTGACATGACCTGGCGCTACGAGGCAAGATAACATTTAAAAAGCGGGAATCCCGGAGAGCATGAGGGCAAGTCTGGAAGAGACAGGCGTCCACTAAATGGCCAAGTCGTAAAGATACCGTACAGAAAGTACACCGGCCACAGTACCTTTCTGTACTTTACAGTTCTTTGATTAGTTTGTACATCAAAAGATAGGGGTTGTGAGAGGGGTTTATGACTTAGGAGATTTAGGAGGTAGCCGCCTCTCTCAAAATGAGCTGGTATATATTTTGGCATCTTTGCCACTTGATAATTAATTGCCAAATGGGCGTTTTCAGTGATTTCTTTTGCTACGGACTCAAGGGAGTCCAGACTACACAAGGGTGCAGTTAGATTGCTCTTTTGCATACTTGGATATTTGTGATCCTAGCTGAAGAAGGGTCAACCAAAAACAACCTAGAGGCTTCTTGAATTCTACAGTCAAATGGGGGACAGAGAATTGCAGGTTATGGGCCCACCCTCTAGGGTGCCCATCTTTAACGGATCTAGGTTGAATTTTTGGGAAGCCATGATGGTTGGGGCTTTTTGTGAAAAACGATACTGGGGTATCCTCAGTGGACAAGTGAAACGTCCATCTCAACGAATTCCACCTGGGTTTAGTGGAGTGAGGCTTTCTACAATAGTATCTGCTCCAACAAAAGAGGCAGACAGCGGGGACAACAGTGTGCCCAAAAAAGGGAAAGGGAAGGAGGCACCTCTTGCTCCTATCGCCACGGCACACGAAGGGGCGGCCGTGAAGACCAAAGAAAACGATATTCAAATAAAGGAGTACACAAACATGGCTGCTAGGCACTTCATTCTGAGGCATCTTACTCAAGCTTTGGCAACCTCCCATCTCCACATCTTTAAGGCCGAGGAGTTGTGGGAGACCTTAGTGGAGATCTATAGAGCTGGTACCATTCACGAGCATCTGTTGGCTGAGCAACGGTTAAGGGAGAATACTTACAAAGGGGGGAAAATGCTAGATGTAGAAAATAATGGTCTTTTAAAGTATATTCTAGGTCTGAATAGAAATAAGAAGTTTGGTATCTACCTTAACTTCTCTCTCCAACTCTCAAACTTGTCGCAGTCACTGAGAAATTGGAGAGGAAGCTAGAGCCATGGCTACCTAGGATATCCAGAGGTTTACAGGATATAATTATTAATTTATTTATAATTAAGGATATGTTTACTAAAATATATGTGCCATCTCCAGGATTTGAACCTGGAACCTGCCGGCCGGTAATCCGCCGGTAGCCGGTAGCTCTAACCGTTAACTCTAGAGATAGTGTTACATAATATAAGGTTTGATAATTATTTAAACATTTATACGTAGGATAGTTCATTTAACTGAAATAGTTTTACGGGAGACATAGATCTAGTAATGTAAAAGTACGGATTATGGTACGGATAAGAAACGAATACTGCGTATTTATTTCTTTACCGAAACGAATACCGCGCATGTATTTATTACGGCTACGATAAAATGTGAATTTAATCGGAAGGCCGAAATTAAACGCCGAGATCGCGGAAGGGAATTTTGGCAGTTTTTGATCATAGCCACATCGGATGACACGTGGCGGAATGGCATTGGATCGCGACATCTCCGAGGATTAAGGGAGCGAATCTGGATATACCACGTGTCGACATTTAGGCAATGTCGTACAATGTTCGTACAGAAAGTACACCG
>JBBHKE010000772.1:0-14528 GCA_037447655.1 Zygnema cylindricum | reverse complement strand
GATCGGATGTGGTGAGCATGAGATGCCGCGCCGAAAAAAAAGAAGACGGAGGATTTTTATTGAATGGGACAAAAATGTGGTGTACAAATGGGCCCTCAGCCTCCACTCTGGTGATTTTTTTAATCTTAATCTGTTAAATAATAAGAATTTGTAACGTTAAAAAATGTTTTAATCAGTGGCTTCATAAAGAATTTTGATTTGTTACTTTGAAACCGAGTGTAAGTGACAAAAATTCTGCAAATGATTTTAAAAACTAACTTGACATGTGTTTCAAATTCTAAAAGTACCCGGAAATAAATGTAAAGTCATTTTTAACATTACAAATTCATATGATTTAATTATGATTGATTATTTAAATCACTAGAGTGAAAAAACTATGTCTAATGGAGGTTGATAAAATGATTGAAAAATGGGTCGAACCGGGTGATTATGTTCAAAATGTTAAAAGTGAGTAAAAAGGGATAGATAAGATGATCAATTTGAGTAGAAAAATGTAAATGAAGTAATATGGCTAAAATAGATGAGGTTGGCAAAATTGGTATCAGGTGGTATACGCCAAAACTGATCCCAAAGGGGGGTCAAAAGGAATTACCGCTTTTATTGTGGAAAAAGGAATGGAGGGGTTCAGTACGGCCCAGAAATTGGATAAACTTGGGATGAGGGGGAGTGATACGTAAGTTGAAAACTAAACCCGTTTATATTGCGGTTAAACTGTGCTTAAAACGTCTAGATTGTGTTTAGATTCTGTTTATTTTGTGTTTATTTTTTGTTTGAATTACCATAAGCGTATGTTTAAGTTGTGTTCTAAGATGTTTATATTGTGTTTTAACTGTGGTTAGATTGTTTAAAATATGTGAAATGGTGGTTAAACTGTGGTTAAATTGTCTAAAGTGTGGTTAAACTGTGTTTAAACTGCGGTTGATTTTTCTGTAAAACACGATTTAATCAGCGGTTATACTGATATATCACAGTTGAAGGGGTTTAAAGGGAGGTAAAAAGTTTTTTTATATGTTGTTGAAATGTTTAAGTGAGCTAGAATATTTTTTTCTTTTTTTTGGTCTGGTTAATTTTGTGTTTTGTGACATGTTTTTTTGTTTTTTTTTAATCCACTTTAGGAGTGATGTTTAATTTTATTTGAGTTGGAAAATTATTTTTCACAAAGTTTTTACGTTCCTCCCCATAAAAAATGGATAAAAAACTTAATGAAGCTCTCAAAGGGAGTGAGCTTGTCACTCTTTTTTTAGGGTTTATGAAACTATTAAGAGTGGGGAGCGAGGGAGAAGGTTTAAATGAGGAAGGGGGAGAGTGAGATTGACTTTTTTTGGGGGGAGGAGGGGGGAGGGAGTGGGAGGGTACAATATATGTTTTTGCAGATGTGAACTAGTTTTCGAAAATTGTTACGTTCCTAAAGAGAATATCCTCGGTGAAGAGGGAAAAGGTAGGAAAAAAATTTGCGATACCAAATTAGTCAAAATGGGGGATAGAGGGAGAGACCAAATCCACAATATTTAGATACTGAAAATCCCTACAAATCTCTCCTAGCCCCTACCTTTATGTCTCAAGGGCAGCGATTGGGTCTGGAGAGACTCTGGCCTATATTGGAAAGGAAAAAAAGTCCTCAAAAAGTCGTAAAAAAAGTCTTAAAAAAGTCCTGAAAAATTCCTGAAAAAGTGCTAAAAAGTGGTAAAGAAGTCTTATAAAGTGCTAAAAAAGTCCTTAAACGGTTGTAAATGTAGTCCTAAAAAGTCCAAAAAAAGTCCAAAAAAAGTCCTAAAAAATTCTAAAAAAATCCTAAAAAAGTTGTAAAATATTCCTGGAATTCCTAGAAAAGTCCTAAAAAACTATAAAAGTCCTAAAAAACTATAAAAGTCCTAAAAAGTCTTGAAGTCCTGAAGATCCCTCCCTTTCCTTTCCTTCCACTCCTTCCATCTCCACTCCTCCACTCCACTCAACTCCACTCCACTCCACTCACTCCACTCAGATAATATTATTGTCATCATAGTCCTTATTCTCAAAGGAATTAATGATGAGGTCTGGACATCAATTTGGTTTGGGGGGCCTCTAGGTGTAATGGGGGCTTGTATGGATTCATTACTCCCGCGTTTCCCAGAGAACAGTTTGGGAAAATAAATTAATGCGAATTGAACTTTTTTTTTTTTTTTTTTTTTTTTTTTTTTGTTTTTTTTTTTTTTTTTTTTTTTTTTTTTTTTTTTTTTTTTTTTTTTTTTTTTTTGATTTTTTATTTTCGTTGATGTATTTTTTTTTTTTGGGGGGGGGGGCAGGGAAAATTGGCAGATATGTACACCGCGTTACAAACGTCACGGTGAGAAAGAAAAAAAAACCAATCATAAGCAAAGAAATGAAAGAAAATCTCTTTTGTTCGTTTGTTTGTTTGTTTTTTTTTCATGTTTTCTTTTCTTTTTATGCCTTTCTTTGATGTTTTTAAAAAAAAAAACACACACACACACACAGGAAAAAAAAAAAAACACCCAAAAAAACGAAAACCTGGGACCAAAATTAATTAACTAACCTGGGTTAATGATTTTTATTATTTCCTCACTCACACACAAAATAGCGTTAATAATATGAGATTAGCTCTTATTGCGCTAATTTTTCTTTTAACTCTAATAATGATTTTTTTTTCTAACACCGATACGCAAAAATAGCGTTAAAAAACATTAAAATTAATTACCCTAATTTTTTCTTTTAACTTTAATAATAACGATGGGCAGGGTAGTGGAAAAAAACAAACCGATTTTTAGTATATGCTTTTTGGTCTCATGCTTATTTTATTTTGTTTATTTATTTATTATTAGTTTTTTGATTATTAAAAACGTTTTTTGTTCGGGGGGGAGTTCAGATGTTTCGTATACTCTGTGGCCAGAAGCTGCGATGCAGGCCATGTGGACAGGAAGGTGGGGAGGGGGGGAGGGAGAGAGAGAGAGGGATGGGAAGGGAGGGTTAGGGGGAGAGCGGAAGGGGAGGGGTAGGAGGAGAAAGAGGGGAAGGGGGAGTTTATTTATTTCTTTATTTATTTCCTTTTTATCTCTTATTATTATTATTTTTTTACTTGAATTTTGCAGGATTGTGCCGCTGTGATATTGTATGCAGCAGAAAATGCCACTCAAATGGCTTTGCAGGTATTTTTTATTTAATAATTTTCCATTTTTTTTCTTTTTTAGGCTTTTTTAGGAGCTATAATGAAAGTTTATGAGTGGACGTAATTTGCATTTTAACATTTTATTTTTCCAAAAAAAACGAAAAAGTGTCACAAAAAACTGTGAATCTTATGAAGTAGTGTTTGACAGTTCCGGGAGTCCATAACACTGATACATAATAATAATATATTATATGGTAGTGTTTCTTTATGTTTTTATAACAATAATAATTATAATAATAAATAAATAAATATAGTAATATTAATAATATTATGGAGGGGAAATTCTAGTCGATGTAATGTACAATTATCCAACAATAAGAATTATAATGATGTAATATAGTAATAATAAGCTAGTATCATTATAATGATAAATTATAATGTAATAATAATATAAAAAATAATGTATAACCTTCTCAAAATAATGTGCAGGAGGGGCATTTCAGGCGATTCAATGTTTGGGAGGAAATGGGTATATAAACAATTTCAAGCAATAATAATCATCATATAATCCAGTAAATAACGATATTATTATACTAATGATAAGAATTAAGTAACAATAATAAAAACAATATATAACTTTCTCAAATTAATGTGGAGGGGCATTTTCAGGCGATTCAATGTTTGGGAGGAAATGGGTATATAAACGATTACTCGACGGGTCGACTTTTGAGAGACGCAAAACTATACGAAATTGGGGCCGGAACAAGTGAAATTCGAAGACTCGTCATCGGTCGACAACTTTTGAAAGAAACAGAGTGAAAAAAAAATGTTTGAAAACAAAAAAACATAAAACAAAAAGATGCGAAAGTGTGAGAAATTTGAGCTGGAATGTGATTGAATTTAAAGAGACGTTATTGGTCGACAAGTTCTGAAAGAAATACGACGAGGACTGAAAGGTTTGTAAGGAAACAAAAAAACTAAAAAGGACGAAAAAAACGACAAAAAGGAAAAAAAAACGAAAACACGAAGTTTTTCTCAACGTTTCGAACGTGTGTGATATTTTTCTGTATACTTTTTGTACAGATGGGAGTAGGTTTTGTAAGAAATTGTAGAGGGGAAAAAATTAATAAAAAAAATTGGAAAAGATAATGGCGTTGTTTTGATTATATTTCAAACAGGCGGTGTACAAAGTGGGTACTTTTTTTCATGTGAAATTTTTGTACAGACGGATTAGAATTTCTGCAAGGATTTGTGTTAAGGATTTTTTTAGAGTGTGTGTGTGTGTGTGTGTGTTTTTTTTTTTTTTTTTTAATGTTTCAATTATCTTGTTTATTTTTTGTATTTTTTTTAAGTAATTGAGTACATAGATTTGTTTCTGTTTACATTTACATATGCATATATAAAGAAATATTTGAATTTTGACCATTTCCTTCAAATTTAAACTTGTTTTCCACTTTTTTTTTGCTATATTTTTTTTTTTTTACTATCTTCACTTTGTTCGAATATTAGATTGGATCGTCGATATGTTTTGTTTTATCCATAGTTATGATCAATTAAGTGAAATTTTTTAAGCTTCTCCTTTTCCTCAGCTTCTAATTAAAATTTTTAAGTATTTTTTAAATTTTTTTAAGTCAATAGTCGTGCATGACTACACGCCTGAAATAAAATAAAATAATATATATATATATATATATATATATATATATATATATATATATATATATATATTGTTAATGTTATTATTTCTATCTTGGCTGATGTTAAACGGTCTAAAGAATTAGTGTTAAGAAAAAATAGTTACTGCTATTGATACTATTAGAGGTTTGAGGGGTAAATTCTAGAGGCAATGTTACAATCATTGCCATTTAAGAAGAAATAATGATATGCGATGAGTTTTTAAGTTAACAGTAACATTTTTTTTGTTCAGGATGATGCATTCCGAGTGACTTTATTTTGTTTGGTTAAAGGACTAAAAGTACCTTGGGACACCCAAGATGGTTATACTTATACACAGATATTTTTTACAATATGCAACAGATGGTTTCTATACTAGAGGATTTTCTTTTATGTTTGAAGGTTTGTCAGTAGCTTCAAGTGACAACGAGAGACTTGAAATGCCTTTTGCTCATTTTGTTGTAAGCATTTGCTTTGATTGCATTTCTTCATGAAACGTGCTTAATTCCTTGTGACAACATTGTACTTTATTGTACTTGATTCAATATTATTTGGGAAAAGACAAACACCCTCACCAAATTGTCAATACTACCCATTGCAAGTGGGATATTGGCTATTAATAATTATGAACATGATTCCGAGCAAGTACACTAAAAGTTAGTGCAATTGGATGTCAAATGAAGTACATGCCTAAGGATTATGATGAACATTTGGAGTAAAAAACAATAAACACATAATAAAATAGATCGTAACCGTGGTAAAACTTTTAACAAAATCGGTCACATTGTACTACGGTGCACCTAGAAGTTAAAACCACGTTAAATACACAGAATTAACGTTATCGGTGTACTTTTTGATAGTTGTGATTAAAGTTTAGGCCTGATCCCCGACACTTATTTTAAATAGCATTGCATCTTCAACTTAACTCCACTAAATCCTCAAGAATTGCAGTAACCAACTTTATACACATGCCAAGCATTTAGGTTCACTAGGTTCATACGATAGTCAAACCACAAATATATACAATATAAATAAAGTTAGTCACTTGGTTTTGGTTTGAAAAACCTGAGAAATTATAGTGGACATCACACGAAATTTAGTTTTATACAAGGACATTGCAAAGATGGTGGGTAAACAAAGAAAAGACTAAATATATATGTGGTAAGTTAAAATTAAAAGGAGGGACCATTTAAAAGATTGATTAGAGATACAATTAGTAAAAATGGCAAACGGAACAAGAGAGAAATAATGATATTGTAAACATCCAAATAGAAACCTAACAGTTAGAAGGGAGAAGCACGTTTTATAGTGTTGAAATCTGAGGAGACAGGCATTTAGTGAAGTTACAATTCCGTGCGGGCCAGGATAGTCTTCTAAACTTCTACGCAACACGACATATTTCGATATAGTATATATTCGTTCCGGTTTGCACGTGGAAACATTTGGATGGGCAGCTTAAACCTTTAATTCCATCGCAGACGTCCGTTACGGTCGCAAAACGTTAGACGGTCAAGCGCCACATCGTCGATAGTCAAGTCCAGTCAAGAGGGTTGGCCGTCAAATTCTGATAGATATATGCAACTACACCGTGAATCGCTATTAGCGTACATGACGCTAATTGGGGTACCCCTTTTTTTGGGGCAAATTCTCAAATAGAATAAAGTACGCTAAATGTTTTTGCACGTTATTTGAGGTACCCCGCTCAATGCGGTTCATAACTGTAATTTAGTGTCCTTTTAAATAGTGTGATGTACGGACTGTCAGATCTGTACTATTTCGTACATTTTTAGATTTAAAAGTACAGAAAATATAATAATATATAATTGCGTAAATATTTTCCGGCATACGCAGATGTAAAAAAAACGCGACGGCGTACGATTTGAACAATTTCGTACATCTACATGTTTTAGTGTGGATATATTACGTGCCGAAATTTTTTACAAAGCAGTTTACAAATTAGAGTACATGATAAATTAGTATCATGGTGTACCCGAAAAAACACAATTTACCATAAAGTACGCTAATTGTTTCATTACGCTATATTTTTTATTACGCTAATAGCGATTCACGGTGTAGAGTTGGGTATCGAGGACCACTTGCCGATATTCGATATGTAACAAATATTAGGAACGCGATAATTGATGTATCGCTTCGATATATCGAGAAGCTACATATCGCTATGCTTTGCCGATACATCGAGTTGATATGACGATATAATATATCGCGATATATCGCAGTTTTCTTTCTTGGTTTTTATAACTATTCGTAGATGTTTGTGTCCTCGTACACGCTCCAGATTTTATTATTTCGTTTTTAGATTTATTTCTGTATTTTTCTCTCACATTATGCTTGAAAAATGTGATTTCTGAAATATGCTAAAAGTGTTACCGCTGCTGCTGCTAGTACTAGTGCTGCTGCGCTAGTACTAGTACTAGTACTGCTGCTGCTACGAGTACTAGTGCTGTTGCTGTTTCTAATACTAGTGCAGCGCTGCTACTGTTTCTAATACGTGTTGCTGTTGCTGCTACTACTGCTGATAATAATACCAGTGCTGCTAGTACTAGTGCTGCTGCTGCTGCTAGTACTAGTACTGCTGCTGGTGCTAGTACTAGTGCTGCTGCTGTTTCTAGTACTAGTGCAGTGCTGCTGCTGTTTCTAATTGTAGTGTTGCTGCTACTGTTTCTAGTTGTAGTGATGCTGCTACTGCTACTACTGTTGCTTGTGCTAGTACTGCTGTTGCTAGTACTAGTGCTGCTCCTGCAGCAAGTACTAGTGCTGCTACTGCTGCTAGTACTAGTGTTGATGCAGCTACTACTACTAGTGTTGCTGCTGCTGCTTGTACTAGTACTGTTGCTGCTGCTAGTCTTAGTGCTGCTGCTGCTAGTACTAGTGCTACTCCAAACTACACCACAAATTGTAACAACAATAAAAATAAAAATTCACATTTTTTACCCTTCTATTTAATGCAATATAATTCTGACAGACTTTTGAAATCAATATACAGCCACAAGTAACCATATTTCCACATTAATATTACCAATTTACTTTCCCAAATGACAAATCTAATTCCCTAAATGAAAAATTTTCAAACTCGCAGGGGTTTCAAAATCCAATATGTCCAAATTATTAGTGTTAGATATCAGGTAAAATCATATCGCGATAATCTAGATATACGATATATCGATTATTGATCGGTCAAACTCTTTGATATATCGTACTGGGACCAACATAAAGTATCGGGATATATTTCGCGAATTATAGTACTTATAAAATTTGATACTTTATATAATTTGTTATTTTATCGAACACAAAAAATTGTCTGATACGCCACGTACGACGTGAATTTTGTTCTATTACTTCAAGCTAGATGCCGCAAAATACCGCAGAAAAATTACTACTCCATAAAATTACTTATTTTGTACGTAAAGAACTTCAATTTTTCAACGAAAAGCTCACACTAATTTAGTCAAATGAGGATGTAAAAAAAAAAATTGCGGACAGGTATACGTACCAATCAGTAAAGAATACTTACCAATCAGGCAAGAGCATTACATTGATGCTTATCCATTTCCAACAATAAGTATTATAGAAAGGTTACATTTTTAACTTTCTTCATGGATTCCCAAAGGAAAGGAGGCAGCAAGCAGCATGGGAGGTGTAGAGGAAAATAACACGGAATTACTTAAAGATATTGAAATAGCAAACATGGAAAATTAACTAGAAATTGGAGATCAGTTTAGGGATGTGAGAAAGGTCATTCCCAAACGGGTAAATTATAAAGTTTGGCATCACTTTAACTTTCTACATGAAGGGAAGCATCCAAACAAGGCTATTTGCAATCATTATTATATTTCAGTGGCGAGGGGGAAGTCGATGAGCCCTACTAATTTACTATCTCACTTAAGGGTTCATCATAGAAAGTTATGTGAAGGTGATAGATTCAAAGAAATAGAAAAAAAGCTAGGAGCTTTGGAGGATTTCGTACAAAAAGGAGAGGCAACATCATTCAAAGACAAGCTCATTCGGTTGATCGTGTCGGCTCACCTACCAGCCAGTAAGTGTCGTGGAGAGTCTAAAATTTCGAGAAATGGTGATGGGCTTGGCGCCGAAGGTGGTGATTCCAGATCGACGTGGACTTATTTCCAGAATGGAGGAAATCGAAATGAAAAGTCTATGTAAGTTTAGGGAAGCTACTGGACGGTGAAACTTTGAGCATTACTATGGACACATGGACATCCTTGTCAAATTTATCCTTCTGTTCTATGACGTCTCACTTCATAAACTCTGAATGGGATCATCAAAATGTTTGTTTAGGGTACCCGCTTTTTGGTGGTAGCCATACAGAAGCAATTGGTGAGAAGTTTAAATTAATCTTGGGAGAATATGATATTTCTGAAAAATTAGTGGCAGTTTGTGTCACTGATAGAATAGCTGCTAAGAAAAAAGCAGAAAAATCCATATCTTCTGATTACTATAGTTGTACGGACCATTAGTGCTACGAAGAGAGCAAGAAAATCCATGTCTTGTGATTAGCATGGTTGCATGGACCATTTGTTAGAGCTAGTTACAGGAAAATTCTTTAATGGTTTTTGTGTTGCATCACATTTGAAAAGTGCAAGCAATCTTGTGGGATTCTATAGAAACTCACTGAGAGCAACTAATATTCTCAAAAATGATGCGAGTGAAATGAAGTGGAAATTTTAACTACCGGATGTCGCCACGAGGTAGTGATCGACCTACTCTGTTGGGATATTGTCGTTTTCGCGACATTTCGCGAAGCGTCATACCAACTTGTATTTGTTTGACGCGAACTGTCGCGTCATCATACAAAAGTACGACGTCGTTTCGCGACGGTACTTTTGATGTCCGAAAACGAAACATACTATTTCGTTTCGCGTCACTTGTTTGTTTCGTGCGCAGGTGTTTCAATTTGCGTGCAGGTGTGTTCGTGAAGCGACACGTGTTTAAGTCAACGTTTGGAGTTTGTCGTTTCGAAGGAAGAAGCGTGTGCGCCTTCCTTCGTGGAACTTTCATTGAAGAGTGCACAGTCAGCTAGGGACAGACTTCGTCGCTACGCTAAGTTCTGCTTGTCTTATCTTGTTGTCTCTTAGTGCAGAGTAGCGAGTATATATAGGCAGCAGTGTACATGTGCAGAGTATCGAATTAATTAATTCTATCTTACATGATTGAATCATAGAGGATTTGATATTGGAGTAAGAGATTATTTAAAGAGGGATAGAGAAGAGAGAGAAGAGAGAAGAGAGATGATGTAAAGAGGCTTCGGCCAAGAACACTTATAAATCTTTTTGGCTGAATATTCCTCTTGTCTTTTATGAGCTTCCGTTGTGTAATGATTTATGTTTTGCGAATTATTTTGAGTGAATTTCTTTTGCTCAAGATCCTACATACTCCATGCTTACTTTGATTTTGTATTTGAAAGCTCCGTTACAAGCACTTATGGCGACAATTGTGCCACCGAATGCGAGGTTGAGTGAAAAGACATGGATGGTTTTTGAAAGAGGTGTTATTTTCTAAAACTTTTTATGGTTGCCCAACGTGTGTTGGAAGGAGAAAACTATGTAACTTTGAGTTGGGTGCGGTAATTGTCCACTCACTACTCAAAGGACTCAAAAAATAGTGGATAACACATTAAATAGAGAATGTGATGATTTGGCAATGAACCATATCGTGGAGATGATGATAACCGATTTTGAGACTTGATTCGGCACATTAGAGTTGACAACTCTACCGAAGAAGATGCTTATTGCTTGTGTATTGGATCTTTGGACAAAAAACTTAAGATTTTTAACACTTTTAGAGGTAGATAGGGTATTGCAAAAAATTGTGAACATGTTGGTAAAATTTGACATGAATGCAAAATTGTTTGGACATTCGGAAGGTGGTAGTGAAGAATTGTCAATAGAAATTGGAAACAATTAAAATGAGAAAGGTGTTAATAAAGTTGATGATGATGACATCTTTAATGCATCACAAAAATAGCATCCCATTTCTATGTCTTCGACATTGGAAACCGTTCAAAAACCTTCAGCTTTAGATCTTACTAGAGATGAGTTTAAGGAGCATTTGCTCCACGAAGTTCAACTATACAAAGAAAGTAGTGTTGAAGAACATTCACAACACACACGAGCAAACCCATTGAAGTGGTGGGCCGAAAAGAAAAATTTGTTTCCGACATTAAACTTTTTAGCTCGAATAATTATAGATATACCACCACTTCGGCTCTTTCCGAGCAAGTTTTTTCCATTGTTGGTCAAATGAACACGGTTAAACGAAATCGGTAGACTTTGGAATCGTTTCAAAGAATTGTTTTCTTGAAAGGCTCATAAAAAGCAAGGGAATTTTTCATTAATATTCATGATGATAAAAAAAACTCAAAATAAGGTAAACATTAACGACAACAAGAACAATAAAGTTGTTGCCAAAAAACGTCGGAAAGAAACGGGAAAAGATATTGGATATTGAGGGAATAATTTATCCAACAAAATATAGTTTTGCAAAATCTTGTTTTTTATGGAAGATTTGTAGGGTGCACGGTTATGAGAGCTTGAATTGCAGTTTATTAGTTTGAGAAACATCATGTAATTTACATTTGGATTTCGGATATTGGGCAATTAGGCAAGTAGAAAATTTGTGAATTATGAGATTATGGGATAATTACGTGTTTGAACGTGAGAAATGTGGAGAAAATAATATATTTTATTCATGTTGGAGTTTGAAACCATAAAGAGTTTGAAATTTTTTCAATTGACAATTGGATTTGGAAATTTTATGTTGTTAGTGTGAGAATCAATGGAAAATTCGGATTTGGATTTCGGAAATTGGGAAATTAGGAAAGTAGGAAATTTGTGATTTTGAGATTAGGGGATAATCTCGTGTTTGAATGTGAGAAATGTGGAATTAATCGTATAATTATCCATTATTTGTTATTATCCAACACTACAAATTATGCGATTAATTCGATTAAAAAGCTAATTTTTTTTAATCTTTTGAGTAGTGAGTGGACAATAACCGGCACCCAACTCAAATTTACACAGATTTCTCATTCCAACACACGTTGGGCAACCATAAAAAGTTTTATAAAATAACACCTCTTTCAATAACCATCGGCGCCTCTTCACTCAACCTCGCATTCGATGACACAATTGTCGTCATAAGTGCTTGTAACGGAGTTTTCAAATACAAAATCGAAGTAAACATAAAGTAGGTCGACCTCCACCTAGTGGCTATTTTCGCTATTTAAATTTTCCACTTCGTTTCACTCACAACATTTTTGAGAATATTAGTTGCCCTTCATGAGTTTCTAAAGAATCCCACGAGATTGCTTGCATTTCTCAAATGTGATTCAACACTACGACCATTAACGAATTTTTGTGTGACTAGCTTCAACAAATGGTCTATGTAACCATGCTAATCACAAGACATGGATTTTCTTGCTTTTTTCATACCATCAACTGTATCGCTGACACAAATTGCCACTGATTTTTTAGAAATGTCATATCTTCCCAACATTTCTTTAAACTTCTCATCAATCGCTTCTGTATGGATACCATATCCTCCCAACATTTCTTTACACTTCTCATCAATCGCTTTTGTATGGATACCACGTAAAAGAGAGCACCCTAAACAAAACTTTCCCATTCATAGTTTATAAAGTGAGCCGAAGGATCCATTTGACAAGATTGTCCATGTGTCTATAGTAATGCTCAAAGTTTCACCTTCCAGAAGCTTCCCTAAACTTAGACAAACCTTTTTTTCGATTTTTTCCATTCTAGAAATTAGTCCACGCCGATCTGGAATCACGACCTTCGGCGCCAAACCCGTCACCATTTCTCAAAATTTTGGACTTTGTGGCTGGTAGTCCAACACGATCAACCGAATGAACTTGTCTTCGAATGATGTTGTCGTTTCTCTTTGTACAAAATCTTTCAAAGCTCTTGGCTTTTCTTCCATTTCTTTCAATCTATCACTTTCAAATATCTCTCTAAGATGAACCCTTAAGCGAGATAGTAAAATAGTAGGACTCATCCACTTCCTCCTCGCCACAAACATATAACAATGATTTCAAAAAGTTGTGTTTGCAAAAAGCCTTGTTCGGATGCTTCCCATCATGTAGGACGTTAAAGTGATGCCAAACTTAAGAATTTACCCGTTTGGGAGGACCTTTCTCGCATCCCTAAACTGATCAGCAATTTCTAATGAATTTTCCATTTCTACTTTTTCCATATCTAGAAGTAGTTGAGTGTTATCTTCGTCTACACCTCCCATGCTATCTCGTATCCCTTAAGAATCCACGGAGAAAGTTAAAAATGTCTCGTATCTCTTGGGAATCCACGGAGAAAGTTAAAAATGTAACCTTTTTCTGTAATACTAATTGCTGGAAATGGATAAACATCAATATAATGCTTCTTGCCTGCAAATTGGTAAGTATTCCTGGATGATATGTAAGTATTTATAGCTGAAACGAACTTTCTCACCTCCCATGTTGCCTCCTATCCCCTAGGAATCCATAGAGAAAGTTAAAAATGTAACCTTTCTATACTACTATTTGCTGGAAATCTTTCTATACTACTATTTGCTGGAAATGGATAAGCATCAATGTAATGCTGCCTGCAGATTGGAAAGTATTCCTGGCTGATTGGTAAAGTATTCCTGTCTCCAATTTTTTTTTTATCAGATCAATCATTTGACTAAATTAGTGTGAGCTTTTCGTTTGAAAAATTGAAGTTTTGTACCTTCTAAATAATTAAATATATTATTATATAAAGTAGTAATTTTTCTTTGGTTACATTTTGCGGCGCCTAGCTTGAAGCATAGTTCAAAAGTAGGTGACCGTACTCCCATACAATATGCCTATTGTACGCAAAACATACAATATGCCCTTAAGACCCATATTGTATTGGCGCAAAATGAAATAAAATAGGAACAGGGTTGAGTTGCACATCGATCGATAGAGAATTAAACGACATGTCTAAATTTTGAAAAAAAATCGGACAAAAAAAATATTTCTGTGAGTTTTAAGGGACTTTTTATTTAAACCGTCAGATTTGGACGATCCGACGGTCGCTGATCAAAATAGGTGATTTAAAAATATCACATGAAAAGCCCATAACACAACTTACGAAAGGACAATCTGTCATATTAGCGTCTGCGATTTTGAGGGCCACACTAAATATATCCTCAAATTGACCAACCAGGTACACCGCCAATCGCTATTAGCGTTGTGTACACTAATTCCGTCCCGCCTTTTTTTTTATTATTCTCCATTAGCGTAGTTCATTCTATTTTTTTTCTGTACTCTATTTAGGGTTAATTTTTTAGTACCGTACAAAGCGGAAGTACGTCATCCTTTTATTAGTGTGGTGTACGGACCGTGTCAGACCGTACAAAATAGTACATTTTTAAGTAAAAAGGTACAATTCATTATGTTTAATAGCAGCGGACGCATGAGAATGTGCGGTCTTAAAAGGGGTTCAATCTGGGTCGTAAAAAATTACGTTCTCACATATTCGTCCAACAAACGCCTGGTCGACCATGTGAACGTCAAACACATTCGCATGTGCAAAGTCATTTTAACTCAGTAAATGAACGTAACTGAATCAAATGTCACGCCAACGTATAACTGTAAACTTTAATATACACGGTTTCAACTCCAACTAAGTTCCTTGTAAGCAGGTAGAGTGACTATTAATGCTATTTTATGGTTTTGGTTAATTTGGCGTAAAAGTTTATGCTA
>JBBHKE010000771.1:806383-844036 GCA_037447655.1 Zygnema cylindricum | reverse complement strand
AATGAAAGATAGAGCTTTTTGCTAGAAAGAAAAAAAAAAAAAATGGGCGGAATTTATTCAAAAGCGCAATGGAAAACCATATGAGTCCATGTGACCAAAAGAAAGTAGCATTGCAAAAACTGAAGACCTACATGTGGGGGGAAGAAGCAAAAAGGATAAGCAAAGCCAAAATCAACGAAAATACGAAAATATGGCAGGTAAACTGTAAACACCCAAAAAAGCAAAAAACAACAAACGAAACATCAAAGGAAAGATCCAACATCTATCAATAAAACCCCAACATAACTAAAAATCACGCAAGTCCCCAAATTTCGGAGGAGCACGAGGAGGGAGTTCCGGGACACGTCGACGATCCATAGCTGCAATAGACAATCCAAGGAGGATAGAAGCTTGCACTTGTTGTAGGGCCACAGATACACGTCGAGGATAAAAAGAAATGCTTGGGGCAAACGCTTTCCAACACTTTTTCTTCCCTTCTCCCTTCCTCGGTCTTTAGGCCTAAACACTTTTGGAGAGCCTAGTACCTTATTATTAATGGAAATCGGCTGACTTTATTAAAAAGTGCGATGGACACATAATCTTAATTTTCAAAAGTGCGATGGAAAAAACCATTAAGGTACAAAGGGGTTCCAAAAAGAAAGAAGTACACTTGAATACCACAAAAGCCAAAAGAGACTAAGGCAAATATAACAAGTGAAGAACCCAAATCTAACTAGAATGTATATCAATGATAACTATACAGAGAGCAAAAACGTACAGTATATGGCACCCCACAGCTCTAACAAACTAGAGCGCACACCCCCGAAGGTCATGGATGTGGACCGTTGGTGGAAGATTTGGGAGGTCCCTCCTATTATCTACCAACGTGCTTCGTTGTAGTAGGGCCGCGGCTTGCGCTTGTTGAAGAGCCACTGATACACGTTGACGGTAAAAAGCAACGAGAAGGCTTGAGGGAGGACTCCATAGACCCATGGTTTCACATGTAGGTTTCAAATGCTTTCTTGACACAGTTGCGAAGAAAATCACTGAAAGACATGTCTAAAGAACCGAAAATTTATGCTGCAAATGGCACAAAGTGGTCCGCAGAACCGAAAATTTATGCTGCAAATGGCACAAAGTGGTCCGCAGGGTCTCGGTGAGCGTCATCTGTTTCCTCAAAAGTCGCTGCGTCTTGAGTCGTAACGCCCGTGTATAATGTCGCTCGAGAAGAAACGTGGGTCCTAGTCGAATTCGTGAGGACCGCATCACCCAGAGTCCTCCTAGCCCCATAGAGGAAAAACAAGTCAATCCAAAGATTTCAAAGACCACTAAAATGAGAGCGCGGGGGGAGTATATGAGAAACCTCGCGTTTCACATTGTAGCATGCTTTGGTGCCAAATGCAGCAATGGCATCGTGAACCGAATCATGCGCAACATTACTTGAAAAAAAAAACTATAACACTAATAACAATTAGCCGTGTACTCGATCGGTACTAAGTTCTACTTCACTTAATCTTTTAAATTCTTCAAATTAAAATGTGACACGTGCTCCACAGTCGCCCAAAAGTGTACGTTTGTGCTCTCTACTGTAGACAAAGTTCCTTTGTAATGACTACGCCGCTTATCGTTACTCAAGTTAAGCATTTTGCGAGCAGTCAAAAGTTATTTTTCTCGTCACCTATATCTCCGATTTTCAATTGTGACGGCTCAATCGAAGGGTAAGACCGTCACATTTCGATTGCTTGCCTTAGAAGAAAAAATCTAACTGTCCATCATACCGTAAAACCCTTTTGACTGCTTGAAAAATGTTTAAGCCCTAAAAATGTTTTTCTGATAAGGATGGGCGGCGTACGCGGTTCTCTAAGGTTGATCGTATTTTCTTGACAATTTGACCCTCCTACTAAAATTTATCACAATGTTGAAAACAGGCAACCAATAACGTCCCACCTTTCCCGATCAGACGTTCGCACCTTAAGCCCGCAAAAAAGAAAAAGGCATACCTTTTTGTTCGGTACGAACTCCTTTAAAGGGGATATTTGTGTGTTCATGTGTTAAAGTAAAGGTTTTTTTTTGTCATCTATCTCCGAAATTGATCCAGCAATGATAAACCTTCCGCCATACTAAAAATGTGCAAAAAAACCATTGTACATTTTGAGTCATATAGAAACTTAGAATGTACTCTGATTTCACGTTATTATCTTTGCGACCCACTACCACGTCACGTCATTCCGAATCATCTTCAAACTTCTATTGAAAACGACCCGCGAACGATTTTATTAAAAGTAATGGTTGATCGATGAAAACGTTGTCGCACGCGTCACACATTGTTGAAAAAAATTCCACGAGCGAGAGTACACACTATTTTTTCCTCGCTCTTCACGCGTATGTATATAAAAAATATGTAAGGGTCTCGTACCTCCACTCTTATTGATGGGTTTTTTGCAAAAGTCTATGTAGTTATCGTCTTTCCTTCACCTTCTCACTCTACTGCTCCACTCTTCATTTTTTTAATGAAGTACGACAATATTGGTTTCAAATGAAACATTTTTTTTTAACACCTTAGTCGTAGTTTCATTGTATAACGAAAAATAAAAGATAAAAGAAAATTAGGGAAGCCATACCAAAAAACTTTGATATTGATGACTCACAAATGAGCATGATTTTGCAATTTCAAACAATTTGACGATTTAAAAATAGGTAAACATATTCTAATCAAAACGCAAATTTAAAAAAAAATTATAATAAAAATGAAAAAAAAATATGGTTTTAACAAAAGCAAAATTTAAAATACCACAAAATAAACATAACAAAATGTATTGTCTTTTTATTCTATTTCTTTATTTGTTGGAATCATGGATTTTAAAAGACCACTGGAAAATAACGAATTTTAAAAGACCACAAAAAAATAATTGCACTTGTATGAATTATAAAGACCATTAAGAAATAATTGGCATTTTTTCACTTGTATTTTTTGTTTTTTCATTGATATTTTTTACCTGTGTTTTTTTTTTCTTTTTCTTTTATTTTTTTTTTCCAAAATCAGAAAACTTCAATTCTTTCAAAAAAAAGGGTAAAAACTATAGCATTTTTCACCATAAAAACAAAAAACCAACAACAAATATAATACAAAGATTCCAATTTTATTTCTTTCTTTCTATGGTTTTTTTTTGGTTTTTTATTTTATTTTTTTGGTTCTAGATTAAAAAAACGAACACTTCATACATTATTGCCAAAAATTATTATATTTTTACAAATTTTTGCACATTTTGTTAAAATTTTTACATAGTATTTGAGATTGTTGCATATTTTTTGATTTAAAAAACAATTATCTTAGTATAAAACTATTAACACGAACTTTGTCAAATTCTCTAAATTGTCGTTTTTGTGAACAACCTTTTCTTTTGCTTATATACTAAAAAGAAAAAAAAATCTCACAACGTTAAATAACAAACATATCACATATAACTAATAAAAGTTAAAATTTTGATTTTTTTTTTGCTATATACATACATACATAAATATATATAATATGTGTACCTATATATATAGGTACACATATATATATAGGTACATAAATATAGGTATATATATTAAATATATATAGATAAAATGATAAAAAAAAACATGAACTTACAACAAAAAAAACAAAACTTAACAATTTATTTTTCAATTGAATAAAAAAGAATGTGAAAAGAAAATAAAAAAAAGTAAAAAACTTCATAAAGTAACCAAATATTCGAAAAACCTCATCTGTCTCGTCCTCTTCTTCCACTTTCTCCTCCTCTCTCTTGTCCCCTCGCTCCTCACTTACCACCACTCTCTACTCCACTGTGTCTTTCTCTTTCGCCACCTTTCACTCTGTCTTTCTCTTTCGCCATTTTTTTCTCGTTTTCTGCGTTCTCCACTCTCTCTTCCTCTAGAGAACCTTTCATTCTCTCTTCCTCTGAATGGAGATAAAGAGAACCTTTCACTCTCTCTTCCTCTGGATGGAGATTCACTCTCTTTTCCTCTCGACCCTCCATTCTATCACAAATAACATGCAGAGTGTTCTTTCCACTCTTTTCTTCTTCCTCTTGATAAAAAAAAAATGGTAAAAAGAGGCAAAATGAATGAGTGTGAGTATTTTTTGTCTAAATGTGTGGGTATTTTTTGTTTAAACTTTTGCTATGCCCAATTTTTTTTTTTTTTTTTCTAAAAGCTTGTGAAAGGTTTAGTTTCATCAATATTGTCTCTTCATATATAGTTTAACTTACATCAAAATTTTCAAAATTAATTACTAATTTTGTTTTTACTAATTTTTTGAGCTCTTAATATTTAGAAGGTGTCGATTTTTTTTTGTGTTAATATCGTTTGAATGTGCTTAAAAGTGGGAAGTGCAAATAATGTTTTGTTTTTTTTAAAAGAGTTTTCTTCGAGATTTTTTTTCTAAATTTTAATTTATTTTTAAATTCTATTATAATAAACGGATCACTTTCACGCCCTAACAAGAAGGGTGGAGGATAAAATTGGGACTATACAAATACTAATAAATGATCCTCTCTCTCTCTCTCTCTCTTTATCTCTCTTTTTCTCTCTCTCTTTCTCTCTCTCTCCTTAAAAAAAAACGCAGAAATGGAAAAAAAATATAAAAAATAATTTTATAAAAAAGATAACATAATATATTTAACCGCAAGGAATTGGCAGATCTGAAAGAAAAATTACAATGTTTACGATTCGAAAATGGAAAACAGAAAACTGCTAAACATGAAAATTTGGAAAAAAACAAAAGTTTGTCAAGGGAACAAACTGCTTTCCGAAGAAAAGATTTTGGGAAAACTTGAAAAGGACCTTTTTTCCTCGAAATTTTGGAGGACGAAGGAAATATAAAAAATAACACGTGAAAATAAATTAAAAAAGGTCTACCATATGTGGAAAATAATTTCAAAATAGTTGGAAACTAGTTGAAAAAATGTAAAAAAAATCAAACAGTCAAAAAAGTCAAAAAAATTGAAAGTCAAAAACGTAAAAATAATGTGAGAAGTCAAGAATTATTCACGAAATTTTTTAGTGTTTTAGGAAGCCTTTTGAAGTGTAAATAGTTTTATGAAGTCTCTTTTTTTAGGGGGAGGGGGTTTCTTTTGTCTTATTTGAGTTACTTTTTGACAATTGAATAAAAAAAAGGCTAAAGAGAAACAAAAATTATGGGAAAATAATAAATTGAAAACAAAAAATACAAAAAAAAATAGCAAAATTATAGGAAAATAATAAATGGAAAAAAACACTACAAAAAAAAACTAGTAGATAAAAAAACGAGAAATAAACAAAAGATAATAAAGTATACGATAATAAAGTGGACGAGGATGAAAAAGAAAAAGAAAAAGATAACAAAATGTCTATTTTTTTTTCCTTATGCTATAACATGATAAAATATGACATATTTAGCATAAGTTTAATAAAGTATAATTTTTTTTATTTTCAAAATTAATATAATAAGTTAACAATGTTATTTTTTCAATTTTCAAAATTAATATATTAAGTTAATGATGTTAACTTTGTTAAAAGAGACAAATCATTAAAACTTTAATTGTGAATGTATAAAAAATAAAAATTAGCGTATTATTAGTTAATTACTAGTTTATTTTTCATCATTTTATTTAAAAAAGTAAGTCTTCAATAAATTTAATTGATAAATATAAAAATTTAATGATGATAACATGATGCTTAAATTTACAAAATACATTAACATCATGATGTGAGTTTTTTCTTAATAGATTTTAATAGACTTCCATCTTTTTTTTATTTTTCTGCCCCTATTTTATTTTTATTTCGACTCGACCGTTTCTTTGTTTCCTGTTGACCGATTTTATCGATTTTACCTTTACTTTTTTATTATTATTTTATTGAGAAAAAATAAAAAAAAATAAAAGAAAAGAAAAAAACGATAAAACTATTATTTTTTTCGATTATTTTTGACTTTATGAAAAAAAGAAAATGTTTTTTTTTTTCACTTTTTTTTTAATTTTTTATTTATTTATTTATTTTATTTTCATCTTAGCTCGTTTTTCTCTATGTGTGTTGTCATTTCCCACCCAGCAAAAAAATCCATCACCCTTTCGCAAAATCTACAACATTCCCTTTCCCATTTTTGCAAGAACTCCATCACATTTACAATATATTCTAACATTTGCAATATATTCAGTTGCATAAACACCATTCTGAAAAAGGTGTTATTTTCTTTAATGGCGAGGAAAAAAGACAGCAAGGTATAAATTGGTAAGGCGTATCTTGCACTCTCCTTTGCACTTTTTTCCTGCATAATGTCGTGATGTTCTTGGCAGTACTTTCTTATTGTTGCAGCGAAATGATAGGATTAGCAATTTTCTCTTTTGTTTATAGAGCAACTAGGTGTGTTGGAGTCTTGAAGAAACAATAATAGTGGTGGTCTCTCTTTTGCACGTCTCTCTCTTGCACGTGCAATGGATATATGGATATTGGGTTGACGTTTCATGTGAAGTTCATGATGGTTAGTATTGTAGCACAACCAACTTTTAACTTTCTAACTGAAGAGGTTTCTTGCTGCATCTGATTTGTTGGGCCTTTTGTTTTGTTGAAGCATTACGAGTAAACATAGCATTACAACCTAAGCCGTCGTTAACTTTGCGGATATTGTTGTCCTTTGCCTTCAAGAAGTAGTTGTCAACAACACGTTTAAAACCCCTCGTTGAATTCTTTAATTGTAATGTATTAAAAAACAATTTTAATGAAAATTATTATTAGTTAGATACTACTTTTGTTTTTCATTTGTAAGTCTTCAATAAAATTTAATTTTTAGATAAATATAAAAAAAATTGATGATGATAATGATGATAATGATGATGCTTAACATTTACAAAAATAACTTAACATATCATTGACAAAAGTTATTATTTTTCTTTTTAAAACTCATTAAAAAAAATAGCAATTTCTTTTTTTTCCCTTTAATTATTTATTTTCATCGATGTTTTTTTTTTTTTTTTTTTGATTATTTCTTTATTTTATTTTTATTTTACTTTACTCTTTTTTTTTATTTTATTTACATTTTTTTATTTAAAGAAAAACAAAATAAAAAAATATGAAAACAAATAAAATAAAAAAATAAAAAAATGAAAAAGAAAACTTTTATTAGAAAAAAAAAAAAATAAATAAATATGAGGGTGGAATGGAATGGAATGGATGGAATCCATGGAATGGACTGGAATGGAAAAACACTATTTTTTTTTTTTAAAGTAGAAAAAAAAAAAAAACGAAATAAAGAAACAATTTTTTTTTTAAAGTAATTTTGTTCTTTTTTTTTAATGGTTTTAAAAGAAAAACATTAATTTTTGTCAATGATATGTTAAACTATTTTTGTAAATGTTAAGCATCATTTGTAAATGTAAAGCATCATCATTAAAAAAGATTATATCTATCTAAAAATTAAATTTTATTGAAGATTTATTTCATTTTAAATGAAAAAGAATAAAAAACAAAAATAGTAAGTAACTAATAATATTTGTCATTCATTTTTATTTTTTTCATACATTGCAATTAAAGAATTTAACGAGGGGTCTTTTTTAACAAATTTAAAATATTTTAATTTTAAAAATTTAAATGATTATACGTCATCAAATGTATGTAAAATAAGTCATATGTTATCATGTTATATTATGTTGTTATGTTTAAGAAACAGAGGTAGCAAAAGAAAAAAGTTTTTTCAAAGGAATAGAGAGTGGAGGAGGCAAAAGAGGAAAGAGAGATCACAATAGAGGAAAACAAAGTGGAGAAAAGAGATATAATAATTGAAAAGCAAAGGGACAAGAAAAAAGAGGAAAAAATGAAAGAAGATGACGCTATTTTTTTTTTCTCTCTCTTGTTGGAGGAATGAGGGGACAAGAGAGAGGAAGAAAAAATGGCAGAAAAAGACGATGTCTCTCTTTCTTTTATCTCTTGCCCCTTCGCTTAGTTAAAAAAATAGAGCGAAAGGTCTAAAATTTAGACATGGCAAAATGTGTCCTAAAAAAAAAGACACATTATAATTGCATTAAAGTAAATGAAAAAATGAAATAAAAATGAAAAATACCAAAACGGTATTTAGTTGAGAATGTTTTGCTTTCAATAAAATTTGAAAATAAACATTTGAATCATCGTAACATTCTGATTCAAACTTCAATAATTAAATATCCAAACAAAAACCGTTAAGTCAATTCGCTTTTATTCAATTTTTCTTCTTCCATTTTTAATAACAAATCGATTTTCGGAGGCTCATATTTTGAAAATCAGATGCAGGCTCCAAAAAAAGACCCCCAAAACACAATTCACTCTCCAAAATCCTCCAAAAACCAACTGGCAACCACTGGCAAAGATAAAACAACAATTCCCAAAGCGAATCGTGGGCAAACTCTCCAAACAATCAAGAAAACTGCCACCTAAACCTCCAACATAAAACTCTAAAAAAACAATAGCACTCAAATCCCCAAACCTCCAAAAATCTCCCCAAAAACCTCCTAAGAATTCCCCAAAGCCTCCCCTGAACTTGCAATAACCTCCGCCAAACCCTCAAAAAATTTCCGAATAACCCTCCCAAAAACCTCCTCAAAACCCTCCCCGAAATCAGCTCCAAAAGCTCCTAGAAGCTGATTCTTACGAGGTCTATTACCGCAAGCCGAATGCGTTGTAGGTGCACCTCGGACAGCGGCGGTGGCAGGAGTTGAACGCGAGGTACGATTCGTTCACGGGGCAGCGGGGACGAACTCGAGCTAAGCATAGAGGAGACATGCACACACGAGGAAAAGGGGAAGAACGGGGAGGGAGAGATAGGGAGAGGGGAAGGGAAAGGGCGGGGGAAAGAAAGCGAGAGAGGCAGAGGGAGGGAGGGACCGGGGGTGATTAGGAGAGGGACAGCGAGAAAGCGATGGAGAGGAGAAGAGGGGAAGAGAATTAAAAACTATTGTTCAAAACACAAACTATTGTTAAACAAAATTACAAAAAAAAAAATAAGAAGTAACAAAACAAAAAATGCCTTTGAAATCATTGTAACATTCGATCTAAAATTTAAGAATAAAATCCAAACACAGGGTGTTGACTTTTCGGTCATAATTTATTTTTCTTTTTCCATCTTCTCCTTCACAAACCGATTTTCATAGGCTTATGTTATCCATATTAAATCAGTTTCAGACTTCGAATGGAACCTCCAAGAACACAAAATTAATCCTACAAAAAGTGCCCCAAAAACATCCACATCAAAATTTCCCAATAGTCTTCGCAAATACCTTCCCAAACCTCCCCAAATCCTCCCAAGGAACGCACGAAAGTCTCCCCGCAACTCCTAACTACCTTTCCCACACCCGCAAAAAAATCCTATAGCACCAAAACCATCCACAAAATCCGCCCCAAAAAGCTCGAAGTAACTTATTCTCACGATTTTGGCCGTATAAGAGGCTGCCGACTTGACGCACGTCGGACAGCGGTGGTAGCACGAGTTATTCCAAAGCCAGGGCTCCGCCGTCGGGCATTGGGGAACGAAGCCACGTCTCTTAAGAGCTGGGCACAGAACAGACATGCGCATACAAGGGAGAGGTAAGGGAGAGGTGGTGGCGATAGGCGGTGGGAGAGGGGGGGAGGAAGTTGGCGAAGAGGGAGAGAGGGGAGAGATGGGCAGAGAGAGCGAGAGAGAGAGGGATAAAGAGGGAGCGAGTGGGAGAGAGGGGGGTATGGAGAGATCGAGGGGAGAGAGGATAAGAAAGAGGAGGGGGGAAGAGAGAGAGGTGCAAGGTGGGAGTTGGAGAAAGAGAGGAGGTGGGAGAGATAGGGAGGGAGCGGGTGGGAGAGGGAAGGAGTGACCATGTAAGAGAAACATAGAGGGAGAGAGTAAGGGAAAAGGAAGAGTAGAAGTGGGTAAGACAAGGGAAATATGGGGAATATTGGGACATTTAGCAAGAGGAGGAAAAGAGAGATAGGGGAAGGGAATGGGAGGTAAAAATGGAGAGCGAGAGTGGAGAGAGGGGGAGTGGGAAATATGGAGAGAGATGGGATAAGGGAGGGAAATTTGGAAAGAGTGGGAGAGGGGAACAGATGCAGAGGAGGAGAGTAGGAGAAGGCCTAGAAAAACAGGAGAGGGAAGAGGAATTGTATGTCTGTATTTGTTTGTGTGAGAGACAGACAAGAGACTCGGGATAAAGAGAGAGAAAGAGCGACATACCGGCAGAGAGGGAAACAAAGAGAGCGAGTGAGCGAGTAGAGAATATAGAGAGTAGGAACGAGGAGAAGGAGTGCAAGAAAAGAAAGAGCGAGGAGAACAAAAGAAGGGAGAGTGAGAGAAAAGGGAGCAGAGCGAGAGGAAGGAAGAAGAGGGTCGGGAACAGGGAGAGTGACGGGGAGAGGAAGGAAGAGGGGATATATGAAAAAAATGAAAATTTAAAAAAAAATAATAATAATAAAAAAAGATAAAATAAAAGTAAGGCAATAAAAAAAAATGTAAAACGAGAATACAATCTATAAGTTTTTTTTTTTTTAATACTTTAAATTTTTTCAAAAAATCAATAAAAAAAATTGGTTGATGTAATAAAAACCACTCACACTTTCATTCGTCAAAATTTGAATTTGACTCTAATTGATTGACTCCGATTGATTTTTTTTATTTATTTATGTTTTTTTGTATATTTTTTTGTTTTTTTTTTAATTTTGTTAAAAATATTATATATATATATATATAAACAAAATATATATATATATATATATAAAATATATGTATTATTATTATTATTATATATATATATTAATTTAAACTTTTGGTTTATCTTTTTTTAATTGGCTTTGATTTTTTTTATTATTCATGTTTTTTTTTTTTTTTATTTCATTAAATAAAAAAAAAAAAGTTTAAACCCTTTTTTTTATCTTTTTTTAAACCTTGTTCAGGTTTTTTTTTTCTTTTGTCTTTTTTCAACTATTTTAGAGAAAAAAATGTATTTATGAGATTTTCATTTGTCTCTTTTCGGATAGCATTTGGGTGTTTGGGCTCCTTTTCACCCTTTTAGTACTTTTATTCTTTTCATTTCCTAAAATTGCAATTTTTTAGTTTATATTTTTTTTTTCGTTTTTTTTTTTAAGTTTAAAAAATTTAAATTGGATTATATATTGAAAAATTAAAGTAAAACACATGAAATATATTTTTTTAAAACTTTTGAAGGAAAATTTATCAATAAATCATTTAAAAAAATCAAGAAAAATAATAAAATAAACTTACCTCAAAAATAAATAAAAAATGATGGTGTTTAAAAAAAAAAAAAACAATGAAAACTCAAGTTTAAGTATGATTTGGTTTCCAATAAATATTTTCAAATTTATTGTTTAAAAAATTGAAAAGTAGTAAAAATCCTTTAAAGATATTTAGTTTATACTTAAGCATTAAATTCGAAAAATAGTTTTGAAATTAAATACAAAAATAACTATTGAAAAACAACAAAATACACTTTTAAATTTTTTGACTTTTTTATTTATTTTAAGCATTAAATAAACATTTAAAAAATAATAATAAATAAAATAAAATAATAATTACTAAAAAAATAGAATTTATTTTTTAATTTTTAGATAAACTTGTTTATTGAACTAGTCGAAAAAGACGTAGATGCTTCGTCGAAAAAGAGAGAAATAATCAACAATTTTAAGAGAAATTATTTAAACAACACACACTTGTTTATTTTACAACTTTTACATATTTGAAAAAATCTTAAAAAAAAGAAAGTAAAACCCTAAACATCTACGATATCACAAAAAACTCGACGACTACAACCATCGTTGTTTTTGTAGACGTCTCCAATTGTCAAGATTTGTACCAGTCTACAACCATCACAAGTTAAAGTGACGTCCGCAACCATCACGGTACAAGTAACAATTCTATATTTGCACATTGAAAACGATTTGCAAAAAAGTACAAAGAATTTTTGTTAAAATCCAAATTCATGTTTCAAAGTTTTGGTTACTTGGGCACACAACGTTAGTTTTTTGTTATTCAAAATAGGGACTTGGAGTATTCTTTGGTCAATCACTAATATAAAGTACGCCGTGTAACGTTATTAATGTTATTTTTCTTTTTGATACTTAAAACACCTCTCATTCTTGCGCAATGATTGGGTTTTCAATTAAAAACAACCAATGAGAAGGTGCAAATCGTACCATATAAACCTGTGGATTCACAATTCAATGTGTGCACAGAGGAAAGATTAATAAGTGGTGAAAAAATCATTATCTATTAGTATATTGGGTGAATCGGCGGATTGGCCGAATTCACGTCTTCATTGCGTTTGACTTTAGTTCAGTTTGAATTTGTGTTACAATGTTCAATTTGCATCGGCAATTAAATTGTTGTTACGTTTTGTTTATGTTTTAGTGTTTGTTACGTAACTATATATTCGTGTCGTTTGGTACTATACGGTTGATAAATCATTTAGTGCCTAAGATCGTGTACGATGTTTAGGTTCAGCGCATGATTAAGTTTGGCGTGCTAATGTTTATTAGGAGCCCACTTTTGGTTTTAGCGCCTATGTGTCCATTCAATGTGAGTGATGTCAACGTGAAGTTAGTGAAAGAAGGCGCCTATGTGTCTAGTCAGCGTGAAGTTAGTGGAAGAAGTCATGCACACTAAGTCTTCCTTTCAACACTTATTTAAGGAGAAGTCTGAGTCACATAGAAGTTAGTGGAAGAAGTCGTGCAGACTAAGTCTTCCTTTGAGCTCTTATTTAAGGAGAAGTCTCAGTCACAAAAAATAATGCGTCTGAAAAAGTGATGCATTAGAGTTATGTGTGAGAAGAGTAAGGAAGAAGTAAGTGAGAGAAGTGAGATTAAGTGTTTGAGTGAGAGGAAGAGATGTGAGTGAGTAAGTAGAGTAAAAAGAGAGTTTGTAATGGAAAAGCTCA
Organism: Zygnema cylindricum; assembly: GCA_037447655.1. Taxonomy (NCBI): domain Eukaryota; kingdom Viridiplantae; phylum Streptophyta; class Zygnematophyceae; order Zygnematales; family Zygnemataceae; genus Zygnema; species Zygnema cylindricum. The sequence continues at coordinate 831,149 of JBBHKE010000771.1, read as the reverse complement.
TGTTTGAATAAAGTATATTTGGTCGATGTACTTTGTTGTGAGATTGTGAAACTGTTTTGTTAAGCTTTCGTTCTACATGTTATTTTTGTCTGGTTTGTTTTCTGAAGTGCAACAATACTATCTTTATCATTAACACTGATAACAAAACATGGTGTAAATTCAACCTTGTTTTAGTGAAAGTGATTGTAGTATCAAAGCGCGATATAAATAAACATTAAATTTGATACGTTGTCCAATGGTACACTGGTAACTAAACATAAAGCTTGAGCGATCCCTGTTTATGCACTAACAATATGTACTCTGTTGCTTAATACGTAATATATGTATTTACATAATTTATGGAAGTCGTTAGTAAATTGTTTCATAGTTTTAGGAAATTGTTTTGCACACTTTTTGACGCGCGTCTACACTATGAATCACTATTAGCGTTAAGAAATAATTAGTGTTAAAAAACAATTAGTGTTATTAATTATAATTTGGGTTTAAGGCTACAAAAAACAATTTACTCTAATTTAATCATAACTCTAATTTGGGTACATTTTCCCCACAATGTAGTTGTAACCCGTGTTCACATAGACCACTTTTGAACATATGGGAACACGTTCGAGTGATTTTTTGCCGTTTTTATCACTGGGAATCAGATCTGAATGCGCTTTTTTGTGTCGACGCACTCACTTTCGCGTGTCGACGCCTTTATCTATCACACTTTTTGTACGATTATACAAAGTAACGAGCAATTCTAGTACGGACTGACGCATTTCGTACACTACACTATTTCAAAACTGTCCAAATTAGAGTTATGAACGCTAATTCACCAATACCTTTATTAACGTAATAAAACAATTAAAGTTATTAATTCTATTTTTGGTTCGAGGGTCAAAATTTGGAGGCACCGAATTAGCGTTATTAACGCTAATAGCGATTCAAGGTGTAACTTACATTGACGATTTTGTTATCTGAACCCATTTATTTTGCTCTAATATTGCGAGTTGCAGACATATTTGAGAAGTCGTGCGGCATACGCGGAGTACAGCTGCTCCTACTGCATATAGCGTTTCCAATTGTTTTCGGACGTTTTCAACTACAGTTTTATATGTGAGTCGATTTTTGTCTAACAGAATCCACAGCCGTAAATAGCGTAAATACAACGTCATAGAACTGACCGAAGTGCAGTTGTTACAAATCCTAGGAGAGCTCCCATTGGCTTATTTAGTGCCAACCGCAATCTGATCGCCCGATTAGCATCCACCAGAATTGTTAACAATGTTCTGAAACAAAGTCAGCCGTTATTATTTCTGGCGCGTCGGCAGGGGTTCTGAAACAAATAATCAGCAGTCAGCCGACAGGCCTATGGAGAACCGGGGGCTACTGGCTAGTCATCAGTAGTCCTGCCTCGTTGGGGACGGCTTCACGTAGCGCGAGTTTCAAGACAAATATTTCGTACATGAAGTTGTGCAACTTTTGTTCTACGATCACAATATCTGTATGTCTTCTAGCGAAAGACGTGACTTCATATCTTACGTTTTGTCGTGTTCTCATTAAATGCACCATTTTATAAGATCGAGTATTTTATTTGTTCATTCCGATTCGTCCGAATATGGTTCAACTCGCCAATGCACATAGATGTGAACGGACAAAAGTCGTCGAAAGGGCGGCCACGATGGTGACTTTAGTACGGAACAAACGATTTGCATTTTTGCCGTACGAAATGGAGGTTTCCGATTTCCCGACCTACTTTCGCGCTGACTTGGCGTGTAGGTTTGGATATGTCCGTAATAGGTTCGTTTATTGCCTCCGAAATCCTCGGGACAGGTTGATGCCGTCCGATCGAGATTCCGACGCAATCTACGCGCACTTCAATTACGGGGTCCCAAGATTCTCCTTCCCCGAACTGTGATGTTGTTTCGTAAAACTGGAAACGAACCTTTTTTGACAATACAATCCTAACCGTACTTTGGTAACATTGTCACGAGAAATCCAAAACCGACATTTCTGCACCGACACCGACATGCTGGTGGTTATGCCACATCATGTCTGAGAATTTGACGCTTAGCTTTCTGGAGACCCCTTCTCCCCTCAATTTGTCGTTCTCGTGCTCAGTGCACTGCAACTAGTGTGCCACTTCGATTGATTCCTTTTCTTCTAGCCGTACACTGCGATCAACATTATCTGAAAGTCTAAAGTCTAAAACTTTTGTGCGAAGATAACCGTGAATGTTATGAACTTCAGGTAAGGTTCGTTAGTTGGCTCGCCCGTGGAGTGCATAGAGTAAAGGAATAAATAGCGTAAAAAAAAATTTAGTGATATTAACACTAATCGGGAATTATTTTTTTTTGAAAAAAAAAAATATACTAATTAATCCCTAACTGTAATTTGTAGTGTTGTGTATCGGTAAGGATTTGCCGATTATCGATATGGGCCTTTTTTCGGGGACCCGATAATCGATATATTGGTACGATATATCGCTATCGGTCTTATCGCCGATAAATAGCCGATAATATCGGCTACTTATCGGCGATAATGCCGACAACGATAACTATCGGCGATAGCTGTACGGACCGTACATATAAATGTACGGCATGTACACTCATCTGTACGTCTTATTCCCCCGATGCGCCCTACTCACAACCCCTGAGGTACCTGCCAATCAGATCATTTGTACAAGCCGACATTAGATATGTATGGCTTTAGTACGGCTCCAGCTAAAACGATGTACCTTTCACATCCGACGCCGTGGCTTTGTCCCTTTCTTTTTTGGGATCCACTGGAAATCTGACACATGTCAATCCTTGGACTTTTTTTTAAGAAGCCGCCAAAAAAGCCATTCCGAGATGCCGGGGCTCACGTTGACCGTCCACTCGTATTTTCTCATTGAAATTCGTCCGTTCGATTCCGGCGGCGCGCATAATGTTATTTTGCATCCGTTGTACTTTGTGTCCGCCGTCTTTTTACCGTTCCATGATAATCAGTTTATCGGTACAATTCCGTACGTTCCCGTAAAACTTATGTTCAGTTAACCGCCCAAAAAGTACTACAAAGTGCAACGTATTTTTTCGTCAAATTCCGTACATTTCCCGTAAAAAACCGTACATTTATCGTAAATTTACCGTTCAGTTTACCGCACAGAAAGCACTCCGGACACAAAGTACAGAAAGTACAAATATATCGGGAGCGCTGACCGTTCGATTAACCGATAACTATCGGTATCGGTGTTATCGCGATAAGTTTTTTACCGATACACAAAACTAGTAATTTGGGTTGTCCTGTATTATAAATACCCGCCCTTTCGATGTCTACGGTAATATGTGTATTCGTACAAAATTTGACAATTCGTACGCCGTCGCGCTGTTCACACGGTCGACGGACGAACATATGAGAACGTGATTTTTGTCGACGAGTTTGCATCTCTTTCTTCCAGTGCACATTCACATGTGTGCGCAATAATGTTAAGTGTCTTTTATGCCTTTGTAATTCAAAAAGTACCATTTCGTACAGAAATATCTTGTCCGTACGCCACACTATTTCCATAGCAGTGTACTTCCATTATTAACGCTAATTGAAAAAAAAACCTAATTAGAATAATGGAAAAAATAGAATTATGGATTGTATTTCGGGTATTTTTTTTTTGAAAAAAGGGCACCGAATTGGCGTTATATACTCTAATAGCGATTGACGGTGTACTGTACCAAAGTGTCAACGTGCCCTAAGTTTTGTCCGTACACGGAATAGTGTAGTATTTATTGAATTGATTATTTCTACCAAACTTCACACTCAGTTTCTTGTAACGGTGAACGACACAGTACGTTTACGACAAAGTTCAATTCTTTTGGATCCAAAAGTTTGAAATGACAAGAAAATACTGCCTAAAATCGTACCATATTGTACTTGCAATTATATGTGTCGCTTTCGCTGCCTCAGCTGTTCTAAGTTCTGAACCATAGAGAAGCTGCCACGATATATCATATCTGTGATAGATTATACTGCTATTTGTCTTCATTCCCAACAACTGTCCTGTAAAAGTACGAATCACCGACATGTTACGAATCCCTTATCCGCCACATCATTCATCCGTGGCAAGAAGTTACGGCTTACGCCATCCCAGTTTGACGGCCGACTGAATAATTCTTCTACAGACGGCCGTCAAATGTATTCATCGTCCCCCGATTTCCCTCTCATTTCAACCTCTAGAACCCTCGTTCCTCCGGGCCGATCCGACGCTTCTTGCAGTCCCCCGATCATCTTTAACGGTTTAGATCGCATCCAACTGCAGTCAACGGCGGTGAGCATCCAAAGTATTCCTTGTAATAATGTTGAGTAAACAGTATAACGACAGCATTCTCTCCCATGTGACGTCTCGTACTTTTACTTTGAAGACGACGGAATTTACAGTTTTTTTTGGCTTTATGTGCCGTTCCCACGCCAACATCAGTAGATGGTACCTGTCACGCTGTCGTAAACACAGAAACCCCCAATCCCATAACTGGATTCAAAACCCCTCGTTTTATGTCCTTTCTATGTTTAGCATTCACACATGCGAACGTCCCAACTTTCGTCTCTTGTTCACACTGTAGCAACATACTTCTCATGTGGATATTTACAACTGTAGATTTCCGAACTTTCAAGTCATCCATTTTCGAAACCTAATTTGAGGTCTCATTATGTGAGCAAATGTATACCTGAAAACTCCTGCCGTACGGATTTTTGAACCCCAAAAGCTGGTGTTTTGGCAGGAATGTATGAAGCCGTGTCTTCCCTCTCGTACCTGCCCTCAATTTGAATTAATTCAGTCGAGGTACAAAAATATTTGCAGGTAGGAGAGGGTAATAAAAGAAATAGTTTACTTTTCATTGGCACAAGAAGCAGGAAAGGAGAGGGAGAAAAACAACCACTGAATGAACGTCAACTGAAGTGTTTTCCCCTTACTCCTCCCTCCACATTGTTCTCATTTTTCTTTCCACTCGGAGGCCCATTAGGGGGCGGTGTGAGCTCCTTTTTTGCCTTGTATGCGCTCCTTCCAAGGAACTGCAGCCATGGCTACTCTCTCTCCACACAATAGCCCTTCTGTGGACCGGCTTGACGACGAAATTGTGAACCGTCAGTCGGAAGAAGGTCCTGACAATGGAAACCATTTGACAAACAATGCTTCTTCCGGCCGGCATCAACAACATCAGCACCAGCAAGTACAGCAGCAGCAACAGCAGCAGCAGCAACACCAACAAGTACAGCAACAAGTACACCAGCAAGTACAGCAACAAGTACAGCAGCAAGTACAGCAGCAAGTGCAACAGCAACAACAAGTACATCAACAACTGCATCAGCAGCAGCAGCAGCAACATGTGTACATGTGTCACATGTGGACCATGTGCCACATGTGCAACATGTTCAAATTCAGCAGCAGCCACATCAGCAGCACCAGCAGCAGCAGCAACATGAAATGGCTGATCTTATTTCCTACATCAGTGGTCCAATCAACAGCCATACTGGAGGCATTAACTCTCCTCAAAGTGTACTTCTGCTGAATCCAACCTCCTCAAACCCGGAGAATGGTGTCACTCTCATGCAGCACTATCCTTCCAGTGCGCACGAAAATGCGATGCAGGTCATTGGTCGATATATGCATGAAACCAATGGCAATGGAGGTTATGGAGCCCTTGCTATTGCTCAGGTGCAGGAGCGCCTGGCACATATGAAGGGATTGCTGAGGGACAGAGGAGAAGAATCAGGGGGAGAGGGAGGCCATTTTTCAAGCAAGAATAACAGTGGAGGAGTTGTAATGGGAGGTGCAAGGATGAGCAGAGGAGTTAGCAGCGACAGTATGAGAGAACTGGAAGATCTTCTTACAAAACTGAATCCTTTGGCAAAGGAATTTGTTCCACCAGCTTCACAGGTGGAGGATGAGGCGGCTTCATCGTCTCCGCAAGCTTCTTCAATCAAGCCTCATAACAATCAGAGAAAGGTAAGAATTGTGATAGGTGGTGAATTGTGCATTGTTCAAAGTTTGTGTGGTAACATTGCAGTGGTTGCGATAGTCCGGAAAAATATCTACTTGTGTTAAACCTTAGTAATATTAATCTCTGTAATGCAAGAAAGAATTGGCAAGGGTTGAGGATCATTCTTTACTTTAATCATGTGTGGTATTATGTGAACACTGTTTCCAGAAAAACGGTTTCAATGGAAAGAACAAAAAGAATTCTGCTAGGAGCAATCGTGCGCAACGAGAAGACAGCATCAGGAGAACAGTTTACGTGTCTGATATTGACCAGCAGGTAAGGATACATGGACAAGATTAGTATGCTTCCAAGACGTCTAACAGAGTGATGAAATCAGTTGTTATGGATGCAAAAATTGCTGCCCAATTCAAGACTTCGCATAAATTTGAGGAAACTTTTTACATGTAAAACCTGGGAGGGTTCAGGATTTCAAGTTCATGTACATGTCAAACATACACGAAGATAGAGTTAAATGAGTTCTGGAGGCGGTTTTATTGAAGTTGTTTGGCAACTCCGTGCAGGTTACTGAAGAGCAATTGGCAGCCCTTTTCATCACTTGTGGACAGGTGAGTATAGTTGAGATGTATGTGAGTCTGCTCCTGGTTTAGACAGGGTATGCTGTTTCAATAACTTAACTGCTTCATTACATGTAATAGCATGTTGACGTTTGACGTTTTATGTGGTATTTTTGCTTGTTTGCGACAGGTTGTTAACTATTTTTGGGGAATATGGTTAATTATGTAAGTTCAGCGACTATTTATGGATGTTTAATTAAGTAAGGTATGACAGCCGATTAGCTGTACATGGAAAATATAGTTTAACTATGTAATGTGATGGGTTGGAAATGGTTTCGAATGTGCAGGTGGTTGATTGTCGTGTTTGTGGAGACCCGAATTCAGTCCTTCGATTTGCATTCGTGGAATTCACTGATGAAGGTAAGGTGCAAAAGTTTCATTTTTAAATGCTGTCAAAAAGGGAATAGACAGAAACACATCATACTTGAAATGAGAAAAATGGGGGAAAGAAAAGGGGGTGGCAGTAATAACTCTTAATACACCTGGTTGTCACAATTACAAGTGAAATTGTTTGGGCTTCTTGAATTTCAAAGGAGGTTTTTTTTTTTTTTTTAAGCAATCTTGTGCTCAACAATTTTCTGTCTAACATATCCTGGATTTTGTTTCTACACGCAGAGGGGGCTCGAAATGCTCTTAATCTCGCGGGAACAGTCCTTGGATATTATCCAGTAAGGGTGTTGCCTTCAAAAACGGCCATTGTACCTGTCAATCCCACCTTTTTACCAAGGGTAAGCATTTTGTTGAATACTTCCACCTATTTAGTGCAAGCCAGAAAAAATATAATTAATTTCAACTGGAAATCTCTCGAAAAGTCTTTTTCAATTTGAGGGCAATCACATTTTTTTAGATGGTAACATAAGTCATTCCAGCTGGGAATCAATTGAGTGCACTCGTTTTTCAGTGATGGTTTTGTCTTTTTGTTGTGCAAATATTGTAATATGAGAAAGTTTTAAAAATCTGCTAATAGCAATCAGTATGTGAGAAATGGGCTCTGAGATGGAGTTTTCTGTTTGTTTTCTTTTTGTTTTTCTTTTGCAGTCTGAAGATGAAAGGGAGCTCTGTGCAAGGACCATATATTGCACAAACATAGACAAAAAGGTGTGCTTCTATATAGCACTTCGAGCTGCCTTAATTAGTCATTTAACTGTAGTAATGTACGAGACACTTTTAACTTACATACAATACACTGATATCCTAGAAAATGTAAATTTTGTTTGACATGTTTATGTTCATGATTACAATGATGGTCCACAACAATTTCATGTGATGGTGTCATGCTAGATGAAGTCCACATGTAGTAATGTTTCCTTCATCACAAGCCTGTGTCAATCGCAAGGTAGACTAAAGTTCATATATAGTATGGCCCAGACTAGTTTGTTGAGCGGCGTACTTAAAAGGGAAGGATAAATAAGACATGTAAGCTGCAGCTTATCCCAGTCTCTTCTGTTGGCTGTGCATCAAGTTCTAACTCAAAAGTGTTGTGGACTTAAAGAAATGAGCATTATGAAGGATGACAATAATTTTAGTATGATATATTGCGATTTTTCAAGGTATTCAAGTAGTATGGGTTTTTAGATATCTTCTCTGGTTTCAACGTGCGGCTCTAGAGAAAAATTAGAGCATGAAATTATACATTATCTTGTTTGTTACCATCAAATATTCGAGTGATATGTCTCCTTCTCCTGAGACGATTCTGAATTACATGCTATCTTTTCTTCTTTGCAGGTCACTCAGGCAGATGTGAAATTATTTTTTGAGTCTCTCTGTGGTGAGGTAAGACGGTTTCTATTCTGTTTAGATCTTCTGATCGTTCTTTTGAATTGATGAAGATGATAGAATCCCATAGTAGAAGAAGATGATGTCACCATAGTTCTTTATTTCAATTTTCTCATACTTTGCAGGGATAGATAATGATAAATGAGATCCCCAACAGAATCTTCCTCATTTTTACCTTTTTTAATGCTTTACAGGTTGCCCGTCTGCGCCTTTTGGGAGATTACCATCATTCAACTCGAATTGCATTTGTGGAATTTATTATGGTGAGAAGCTTGAAGAAAATTATGTCTTCTGAGATAATTATACTTTAACTAAATGCATCAACCAGGCAAGTCTAGTCAGAGCGGATGTATGACCTGAGGATGTTGATTGAAAAGTCACATTTATGAATTCTGTAATATGAACCTGGAGATGGCTTGTCAATTAAACCTTTTAGGAATTGGTTGACAACCTTATTAGATGGAAATAATAAACATCATAAGAAAATTTATCTTTCTTCACTTTCTTCACCATGCTTGCTGTTGTGGAGATAGTGACTGTCTACATTTTCTTACCGCTCATTACCTCACCACAGTGGCGTTTTATGAATTTCTGTCCTTCAATATTTATAAATGGCTCTAGTTTCTTATTATTGAGTTGTGGGGCTTCGTTTTGGTTTGTCAACTGTTTGTATCTGGAAAAATATTTGGAATAGTCATCCGGGGTCAGTTTATGAGCCATTGTGACTCAGTTTTAAGGTTTCTTGTGGGTTCTGGACGTCAAAATATCAGCATCCAGTGGCTATGTTTATTTGTTTTATAGAAGGGAAAAGAGTTTACAATTGTCTCCCTATTGTCTTTTTTGACATGAAAAGCTTATCATGTCTTCCTCAGCATCTTCATTGCGATGTTATTTGTACTTATCAATTTTGATGTTATTTGTACTTATCAATTTTTACGGTTTCTTGTAAAGTTTGCATACTCAGTGAAAAACAATTGCTAAACATGTCGTTAGCATGTCAGCTGACAGGACTATTCTCTCCCCCCTCAAACCCCCTCTTTTTTTTTCTGCTCAATGTCTTTCTTGGACACATGGTCAGATAGCCTTAGCATTATGATTAGTACATTTACATATATCTCTCTTTCAAACTCTCACCTCCCTCTTTTTACCCTCTCTGTATAAATCAGATTGACATAGTAGAAAACACCTAGTAGCTGCTAAATTTCTTCTCTTTTCCCTTTCCAGTTTCTTACAAGACTGTTTACATGTTTGTGATCTCCACTTGGAGGATTATAATTCTGGTCCTCTTGAAGTGTTCTTAAAAGTTCTTACGTTTAAGTTAGTTGCTCTATAGGTCCTCCCATTCTTGCGATATCTCAGTTAGTGAGTTTATGATACAGACCGGTAACCGAATTTGTTATCTGGTTGAACTTTTCTTTCTATTTTTATTAAGTTACTGCAATGAAATGGTGTCTGAATGCTGGAATGCCATAATTGCATTGTTTTTTCTGAGTCTTTCAGAACAGAATGGTGTACACAATGTTTTCACTTATTCCATTGGGTTAATTGGTACGCATTGTTGATAGGTTTCTGAGTCAAAATGGTGTACATATGGGGTGGTTTCGGGTCAGGCTGAAAGTGCAATGGCTGCCCTGAATTGTAGTGGTGCTATACTGGGCTCTTTGCCAATCAGGTGAGTTCTTAATTTACTGTTTACTGAATGTAATTCCTACTTGGTTGAACTTTCATTTTCCGTCCCAATGAACACATACCTTAGATAGGCTTCTATGTTAAGTCCCAAATATATATATGCGTACACTTAGTTAAACTTCCATTTAAGTCCCAATAAGTATTAAGCTTAGTTACTCCTTCCATTTTAAGACCCAATAAATACAGAACTTAGCAAAACTCGTAGTTATGTTCCCTGAGTTATTGCTTCCATTACAACATTTACGTGGCTGTGTGGATGAATAACCGTTAACTGTAACGGCAAAAGAAAAGCCGTTAAACATCAAATTACTAAACTTTGATGCTATAATGATTAGTTTTTCGAGTTTCTGCCTGTGAGACTAATTGATAGTTTTGTAAGGTTTGTCGTTAAAATTACGATTGCCACATGGGTTTCAGGATCAGTTTTAATTATCCATTGACCTAGTTTCTATGCCTTTCTGACTCACGGTTTTCTATTTTTTATTGTCTTTTTTTTTGCAATTTGGGAACTTTTTTCAAACGACAGAGTGAGCCCGTCCAAAACTCCTGTGAGGCCTCGTACCCCTAGGCCCCCAGGAATGCATTAGAAAAAAAAAAAGGGTTTAAGAGGTACGAGGTTTGGACAGTAGTGGTGTCAAACCGGCGGTTTTTTTTGTCTGTTTATCCAGCTGTACACAGCAGATCCCTTAGGACTCAGTCAATCGGAATGGGACCTCACAAAGGTGTCCAAAGGGGCGTAGGAGGAGGAATGAGAGAAATTCTTTAGGGCCCCTCCGTTTCCATGTGCTATTTTTCTGTTTCGTGGAACGGCGCGATAGTCCTCTTTTTTTCAAGAAGCAGAGACGTATTTTTCATTTTCGGGTTTCTGCAAAAAACGCATGTTTGGCAAATTATCCTTTTTTCATTTTCGCAAAATAAGTCTGCATTAGTGAGAGTTCTCCTCATGAGAACTTTGTGTAGATTACCATTCCAGGGGCTTATGAGTGAGACACTGTCACGTTGTGGGCGAGAGAGAGGGAGGGAGGGCAGGAGAGGAGAGAGGGAGAGAGGGCGAGGGAGGGAGAGAGGATAGAGGGAGAAGGGAGGGAGAGAGACGGGGGAAGAACAAGCAGCCACAGAGAGCAAGTAAGGAGGAGAAGGAGGAGGAGGAGGAGGAGGAGGGACACAGTAGGCGGGGGAGGAGGAACACATGAGGAGGAGGGAGAGAGGGACACAAGGAGGAGGGGGAGAGGGACACAAGGAGGAGGAAGGACTGGTTAGGGTTTAGGGTTACAATTTGTGCTCTTGAAGGGAAGCTAGTTCTCACATAATAGTAGAAACGAGGTAGTAGAGAGGTGACACAGAATCGGGCCGATAACTTTGCGTGATAAAAAAGGCAGAAGTGAGGGGATAAAAAGTACGGTGTTTGCTAAGGGAAACGCTTGCATCTGCTGTGTAGAACATTAGAGAGGGAGAGGGAGGGAGAGAGAGAGAGGCGTTTTGAGTTCTCTTTTTAGTAAAAAGGTTTTTGACGGTTTTTGATGGTTCCTCGGTTCATTTTTTATATGTGAGGAGGGTGTGTCTATGGAGACTCTCCAGTCATTGGGCTTGGAATAATCTGCAAAAGGTAGAGAGAGAGGGAGAGAGGGAGAGAGGGAGAGAGGGGGAGAGGGACATGGGATATGATGTGGTTCAGTTAACCGAATTGATGGTCTTAATTTATGTAAATGGAAGCGTCAATTGGCGAAAGTTGGGGTTTTTTTGTTGAAGGAGGTGGTCAGTTATGGGATAACAATTGGAAACACTATATGTTGTGAGCTATCATTATGCACACTGGTTTTTATTAGTATTATATGAATATAGTAATGGGAAACCTTATTGGTTTTTTCTTATTGTATGTGTATTTGAATTATCGGTGGTTTCAAAGTCAAGGTTCTCCTCTCACTTTTTGTTTGGAGCGAGTGGAGTTTTTTTTGGTCTGTAGGGACATAATTTCAGTAAAAAAATGGTGATTTTCTGGTAGAAAATCTATTTTTGTGAGATTTGATCTTAGTCATCTAAAAATTTAGGCGACGTGACTGCGGCAATGATTCAAATGGGAAAACAGAATACTCTGCTATACACATAGAGACGGGGCAAAACTTATGTTTTCATACATTTGAACACTTTATGCTGGTTTATAGGGACTGTTGTAAAGCTATTTCTTTTTATACACGCCGGGGTCATAGATATACTCAATTGGTTATCATAATATTCACATGGGAAGTATGTTTGTAGGATTATGACGGTGTTTAGTCGTGGTATAGTGTGTCCTTGAAGTTTCAAAAATATACAAGTCTGGTGCAATTCGAAATTCGCCTTGTTTTTGAGCCCATTCAAATTTTTACTTGGTATATGTATGTGGAGTCATGTCACGTCATGTCATGTCATGACTGCATAAAACTTCGTGATGTAAGACTGTTGGCTGATTGGCTATGAGCCAGTTGTCACAAGGCATAAAACCTGACTTGAAGGCGGCGTGTTACCCATTTGAGCCGGTGGTTGCCTGGAGCCCTTAACTCTGGGAGCTCCACAATTTGCTCCCAGCTTCAGATGTGCAGAGTTACTTAGAATATATATATTTAATTATCTATTTACGTCAAGTAAATGAGGAAAGTCTTCAGGAATGTTGGCAAATTAGTTCGCAGTTCAATTTGCAAGGCGAATTGTAATGCACGATAGCACGTTATAATGCGTAGTACCAAAATAACGTTGATGTGTATTGGAGAATAGCACTGGAGCTAAGATGCATCGAAATGTGGTGTGATGTGCCATGTAACAGTAGGTGAACAACATGAAAACGTTTATGGAAGGGATTGTAATTTATATCAGTATGAAGAAGATGGAAAAGTATCGCTTGTGTAACAGCAATCAAATAGATTGGCAAAAAACGCCACATGTCAATCGCAATCAAATAGATTGGCAAAAAACGCCATATGTCAGTCGCAGATACTTATTTACTTATTCGACTTCGGATACAACCGAAAGTACAACATGAACACTAAGAGGAGAGGAATACAGGTAACAAAAACACGTGAGCCAGTTGACTAGAGTAGGGGCTTGGAAACATTGAATGGAAAAGTTGAATGTTTTAACATCCACAAGTATTATTGTAGGTTTGGTGTTTGGTCTCCATATACATTGTGCCCTTCTGTTGCTTGTAAACACAGAGGTACAATATAGGCACAGGTTGTAGTACTTCATTTGTCGCCCGTTAAAGACTGATTTTTGTGTTTTAACAATGGAAAAGTCGATTAGTTGAGTAGAATTAGGGTTCACGAACTCGCGCGAAGCCGTATTCATAACAAATATGAATAATCAAAGCTCCCTCGTGTATCGCTATTAGTGATAATGTTTTTTTAGCCACTTAAAGCATTTTTTCTCTGTGCACACACGTCTAATTTTCAATTGCAGGTCGCCAATAGGAAGGGGGAAATCTTGCCTTTCAATCGCAATTGTTGGATTAACAATCCGACAAATGTGCATGGAGAAAATATGTTTTAGGTAGTGTGAATAACATTATCACTAACATTAACAATGATACACGGTGTAGCTTCTGGCAAGGTATGGGTGGAGGATCCTCTATGGGTTTTGGAACTTCTCCAAGGGGCTTCAGATACTGTGAAAGACTTACGGGGTTGGGCTCACTTCTAGGGTGTGTGTTTTGTGTCGAGGGTTTGGCAAAGGTAAAATAATAAAATCCTTAACGACTAAAAGTACATTAAACGTTAAAACACAGTAAAAACTTGAAGGGAAAGCAAGTACAATATACAAAAAAAATAACAACCAAAATTGTACGAACACTAAAAAGTACCCAATCCACTTATTTCAAAGGAGAAAGGGGGGCGTTGGCCCAAAGCTTAAGACTTTGCCACCCTAAAGGTAAAAAATACAAATATTGTCTATAAGATCCTCGTGGCACGGAGGTAAGTCTCTTAATCTTGGACCATCATTCACCACCGTGCCTTGTTAGACAAGGGCCGAAGCTTGGGAAAGATGAAGGGTAATAAAGAAACATTAGGGATAGGAAGTTGACTTCAAGGTTGGAAAAGGGTTACTAGGTTCACTACCTTCAAAACGCTATCGAGGGCAATCAAAAAAAAATTGCCAAAGGAAAAGTCTATAGTCCCAAAGATCTCCAAGGTAAATGGAAAGAAGTTGTCGGCTAGGCCTTGGTGCGCGAAGTCGTGTTCTTCAGAAGGCCGCTACATCCCAAGCCACAAAACTAGTATGCCACGTTGTCTGTGATGAAAGATAGGATTATTGGGGTTTGTGAGAACAACGCCACCCTATGTTCTCGCCGCTCCACGTAAAAACAAAGGTCCACAAGAGGTCCATGTGTACTCCTATAATAAGAATATGACGAGATTATATGCGACACTTCGCGTTTTAATGTGTACCCACTTTTGCTACCGACGATAACGATTGCATGTCATACCAACTCGTGTGTTGTTGATCGCTCCCCACTGCGCGAGCAACGCAGTAAATGGACGCCTTGGTCATCTATGGGTTGACCACAAATGCAATGGGGCTTGCCTAAAAGCGGAGGGTGCTGCTAGGCGAGGCATATGCGAAAAAGTAGAACAAAAAGCGAGGAGAAGATAAACGAATTGAGGCGAAAATTGGTGTAACAACAAGCCATCCTCCAACCTTTAACCGTGAACAAGATTGAAGTCGACCTCGCGCTTCTAACCATGGAGAGCGCCACAAGCAGGTTCTTATATTCGACAACCAATGCCTTATTTGCAATCCGATCTGTTGTTGCAACCGTGAGTGACTTCGGACAGTGAGGGAAGAGAAAGCGAGAACTCCACCTCGGGCCTCAATTGGTAAAAGCGCTCGAGTGGACAATAAAAATTATTGTAAGGAAAATAAGCCCTTGTTGGTGTGAGATACCGCATGAGCTAAAATAAGAGTATCGTCCACCAAAAAAATTGAAGTAATAATAGATGCCACCGGAGCCTAGCTCTTTAGGTGAGCTGTTGGTTTTGAGGTGGTCGTAGGACGCAAATTGATATCATCGAAAGAGAATGGGAAGGCATTTGCGCAGTCATTATTATCACTCAAAGATACCATGGTTATATAGGTGATCATGAAATTATGAAAAGGAGGAAATGAAAGAAGCCTTGCGAGGTGAAGTGTGCGTCAAGTATAATGGGCGTTACGAAAAACAACGAGTTAAGTTGGCAAACTCCACTTGTGAATATGTGCGTTTGGGAAGGTCCTCATAATGGGAAAGGCCATCCACTAGGGTTTCTTCAACAAACTCGTTAACAAAATCAAGGGCTCCGATAAGGGGACTTAAAGCCCTTATACCTTGTTGAGGAGTGGAAATGCAGAATCTCGAAGGGAGTGAGTAATTTGATAGCAGACCCTTAAGGTTCCATGCGAACCATTTAGTGAATTTGACAGAAAGGTGTATCTTAGAGAGTTGCTCTACGAAATGGTGTAAGGCATGAACAACCTTCTCCAACGTGCCAACTATATGAGTGCTCTGTGCAGACGCAAGGGAACAAACTACTTGAAAAAACCTTAGCCGATGCTCTTAAAGCGTGCAAATGAGGCTCTTAAAGGGTCACCTTGACGAGTGCAAGTTCAAGATTCGGAAGTGGCAAAGCCCCCCAATGCGCCTCCGATTGGATAAAGAAACGGACTAGATTTGAGGTAAAAAGCACGGACAAAAAGGGACAAATAAACGGTAATAAAGTCGGGCGATTTAGCGGCCAGCTATCGTCCATGCAGGCCGTTAGTATGCATTTCCTAAATCACTACACCCCGAATCATTATTAGTGTCAAAGTTTAAATAGCGTAAAAAAATAATTAGTGTGATTGATTCTTATTTAGTTCCAAAAACGTGGCAGATTATGGTCCACGTAATTAAATAGCGTTGCTAATTTAATTACAAAAATCATGTATATTAATTGCGTAAAAAAATTAAAATTTTAAGAACCCTAATTAGAGTTATATACTCTAATAACGATTCGCGGTTTAAATTGCCAGCGACATACTATTTGAGTAATTCTCCACACGGAATACTCCATTCCGCCAATACGATTGTACAGGACTGTACTATACTGTACCTTTAGGTACATACATTATGTGTTACCCTGTAAAGGTACATGAGGGGTTTCGAACACGTGCAGCTCTGGGTGTGGGACCTTTTGTAGGATCTTAAGCAAAAGAGTTTCACTTAAAATAATTCATAAAACATAAATCATTACACAGCGGAAGCTCATAAAAGACAAGAGGAATATTCAGCCAAAAAGATTTATAAGTGTTCTTGGCCGAAGCCTCTTTACATCATGTCTCTTCTCTCTTCTCTCTCTTCACTCTTCTCTTTAAATAATCTCTACTCCAATATAAATCCTCTATGATTAATTGGTTGATTAATTAATACTCTGCACATGTACATTGCTGCCTATATATACTCGCTACTCTACACTAAGAGACAACAAGATAAGACAAGCAGAACTTAGCGTAGCGACGAAGTCTGTCCCTAGCTGACTGTGCACTCTTCAAATGAAAATTCCACGAAGGAAGGCGCACGTGCTTTCTTCCTTCAAAACAACAAACTCCAAACGTTGACTTAACACGTGTCGCTTCACAAGTACACTTGCACGCAAAATCAAACATCTGTACATGAAGACAAAAGTCACGCGAAACGAAATAGTATATTTCGTTCGCGGACGCTTCAAAGTTAGTACCACGAAACTTACATCGTACGTTTCGTATGATGACGTGGTACTTCACGTCAACAATTAAATGTTGGTATGACGCTTCGCGGAAATACCGCGAAACGACAGTAATCCAACAATCCCCCTCTTATTGTCGGAATCACCAAACTCTTCAAAAATAATCCAAGTTTTGGTCGCCCCCTCTCAAACACATCATGTGTGGCAGCCTTTGTCAACAAATCAGCCGCCTCCTCTTTTGTTGGAACGTACGAAAATACAATCTCGTTCGCCGTAACCAAATCTCTTACAAAATGCCATTGGATCCTGATGTGTTTCGTCCTTTTGTGAAACACAAGTTTTTTCGCCAACGCCATAGAACTCATGCTGTCAGAATAAATTGTCATACAACCAATAGAAATGATTAACTCACGTAACATCTCCTTAATCCAAATCGAAGCCTTAGCTGCATGACACACAGCCATATACTCAGATTCTGTGGAACTTAACGCAACCGTAGGTTGTAGCCCAGAACTCCACGAGATTGCAGCCTCTCCAAAAATAAATGCATATCCTAACGTGGACTTACTTGAATCAAAATCGCCGCCCCAATCTGCATCACAATACCCAACACACTCCAAAGAATTTTTGTTAGAAGTGAATAAAAGTCCAAGATCAATCGTACCAACCAAGTATCGAAAGATACGTCATACGGCCTCCCAATGCGCCTTCTTTGGCTCGTGACAATAACGGCCGACGATAGAAACCGCGGCCGAAATATCTGGACGAGTACCAACGCTAAGGTACATAAGTGAACCAACCGCCTCTCGATAAGGTACGTCGATAGAATCCTCCTCTTCAAACTTACGAATGTGTAGGTTTGCATCCAACGGTGTAGAAAGCGGTTTCGCGTCAGTCATACCCAATCTCTCCAAAATCTCCTTACAATATTGAGCTTGACTCAATTTAATGTTCCCCTCCTTGTCAGGTATCACTTCAATCCCCAAAATATATCGTACCTCTCTAAGATCTGTTACTTTGAAATGTAAACCAAGGTAACGTTCCAACTCATCAATGCGCTCCAACTTGTCGCATGCCATCAAGAAATCACCCACATAAACGGAAAAGATGATTTGATCAACTCCTTCACCTTTCACGTAAACTCCACAATCGGACGTAGTCCGTACAAATCCAAACTTCAATAGCACTTGATGAAGTCTCAAATACCAAGTGCGTGGTGCTTGTTTCAAACCATATAATGACTTTCGCAAATGCCATACATTTCCTTCCTGCAAAGGAGAGACACCTTCCGGTACCTTCATATATACCTCTTCCTCCAACTCACCATTTAAAAACGTAGTTTCAACGTCCATTTGATCGACGTGTTTCTTCCCCATCGCTGCAATTGCAATAATAATCCGTAGTGAGTCGAACTTCACCACGGGAGCATAAGTCTCCTTAAAATGGATTCCCTCACGTTGTTGTAACCCCTTACACACAAGCCTCGCCTTGTACTTAATTATTTCACCCGACGCTCCAGTTTTGTTTTTAAAGACCCACTTTGCATCAATCGCCTTTTTCCCCTCCGGTAATTTCACTTCCTCAAAAGTTCGATTATCAACCACCGACTTAAATTCTTTCTCCCACGCCGGTTTCCACTTACTCTCCCAATCGGTCGACCTCCTTGCCTCGACATAAGATTGAGGGTCGCCGGTCATATTCTCTGTAAGTGATTGCTACAAAAGAAACTCCGTCTCCTTAGCATCGGAAAGAAAATAATGCGAATTTGATGCATTTTCCCCCTTTCGATCGTAAGTGAGTTTCTCCGGTTTCTTCCCCTTTGTAATCCGAGAGCTCCTCCTGATAACTTGCTCCTCCTCCTTTTCCTCTTTCTCTTCCTCGGATTCAATTTCAATTTCCTTGTCACTTGATTTAGAACTCAATTTAGAACTTTGAGATTTCCGAATGTTCGAAGGCACTCGGGAATCTTAAGATCCATTACTCTTACTTTCAAATTCAATTTCAACCGATTTGTTCAAATTCTTTTTCTTAATTTTCTCATTCGGTTCCACATCGGATTCCGAATCCCCAATGAACAGAAAATTCTCAATTTCACTCTCCTCATAAAAATCCAAATTTTCCTTAAATTTCCCAACAGAATTCATGGCGGATTTGAGATCCTCATGAAAATCCACATTCCGAGATTCTTCGACTGTGTGATGAGCCGGATCATATACTCGGTATAAACTCCCCTTCGCACTATATCCAATAAAAATTCCCGACCAACTCCTTGGTGCAAATTTCCCCTTCCTCTTAATTGATTCCACATAAACCGTAGCATGACATCCCCAAATTCTCAAATGATGAACCGTGGGCTTTCTACCACTCCATAACTCCTCCGGTGTTTTACTTGCGGAAACCGAAGTGAGTATTCGGTTACAAATATAATTCGCCGTAAGAAACGCATCTCCCCACAAAAACATCTCTCGTCCGGAGCTATGAACCATCGCACGGACCATTTCTTGTAAGGTACGATTCTTTCTCTCGGCCACTCCATTTGATTCCGGAGAATAAGGCGCCGTGAATTGATGCCTTATCCCCCACTCCTTACAATACCCCTCAAAAGCAACAAACTCCCCTCCATTGTCCGAACGAATGGACTTAAGCTTCTTATCAATTTGCCTTTCGGCCATCACATGCCATTCTTTAAATTTTTCAAATGCATCTGATTTCTTTTTCAATAAGTACACCCATGACTTCCGAGAGAAGTCATCAACAATCACCAAAGTATACTTATTACCTCCAATTGTCTCGGGTTTAATATGTCCACAAAGATCAATGTGGACAACCTCCAAAGGACTTTGAGCTCGATGCTTGATGTCTTTATTCGGATGGGATTTCCGAATTTGACGTCCTTTGCTACATCCTCCGCATCCATTCACCTTCTCACCGGATGTGAGGTCCAAACCCCTCACCGAAGAATGACGAATCATCTTCTTCAAACTTACCTCGGATGTATGACACATTCGATGATGCCATAAGGTAAGATCACCTTTCAACTCCGAAATTTGGTGTGAAATTCCCTTGGTGGAAACTTTAGATTTCGGCCTCCTCCATAAGAGCCGACTATGATTCGCATCCGTTACAACTCCTTCTCCAATTACATTCCCCTTCTCATTCCAAATCTCAATAGATTGATCACCTTTCGCAAATAAGCTTCCACCACTCTTTTGGATTTGTGGAACGCTTAACAAATTGACCGAACCGTCCGGAATGTAAAGAGTATTTTGAAGACGATACTCCGTCGATCTCTCTTTCCCTTCATTATCCCATGAAAGAAGATCAAGCCGAACCGTGCCAACCGTACCAACCGAAATGACATGGCCGCTTGCAACCGTAATAAACTTTGGAACCGTAAGTTCCCTCATGTCATCAAACAAGGTAGCATCCGTGCAAACATGGTGAGATGCCCTCGTATCAATGATCCACTCCTCTAAATTTTCTTCACTACTCACCGAATCAAGGGTAAGGTTAAAAACCGGAAAAACATCACCGGTTTCATTACCATAGTCAAAGTAATTAGCATTACCATAACCACGACCACCATTGCGGCGTCCTCCTCGGCCGCCACCTTGGGCGCCTTTTTCACCTCGTCTACCTCCTCTTCCACTTCCGGAATCTCCACTCGTTGCATAACATTGAGAAATCGTATACCCCCACTTACCACAAAAATGACATTGCTTGTCCTTATCCGGACAAGAGGATGACAAGTGTCCAAGCCGGTTACACCGGTAGCATGTCACATTGGAAAGATCCGAAGGGACTTTCGGTGGACGACCTTGCTCCCTCTTGTTGCCTCGACCGCCACCACCACCTCTCGGGCCACCTCCTCTACCACCTCCTCTACCACCGGCATAGTTAAGATCCGGGGTTTCGCGAGTAGTAGAGTTGAGAACTCCTCCTCCTCCACTTGAAGAAGCCGATGGAGTTCCCTCCGACATTTTGATAAAATTGACGGTGAATCCGAAAGTGTTATCCGCCTTCGCCCGTAAAATAGCTTTAAGATGCGAAAGCTTCTTCGGCAAAGCATTAAGAAACACACTTAATTTATCTGCATCCAAAATAACTCGACCATTGTTGAGTAATTGCTCGGGTATAATATTGAAGCGCTTCACGGCATCATCCATCAATTCATTTGACTTGATTTTAAAATTCATAAAGTCCGTATAAACATATTGACCCTTGATCTCAACGCCTTTCTCATATTGCTCCTCAAGTGCTTGCCAACACTCATGGGCCGTTCCGTGAGCGAGGAAATGATCAAGCACGGAAGAAGTGCAATTCTTCATCAAACCGGTCGTTGCCACAATATCCTTCAATCTCCATTGAGCATGTGCCTTGCTCTCCGTTGGCATCTTCTCTTCTCCATTGACAATCCTCCAAAGCCTCTTGAGAATAAGTTGATTTGAAATAAATTTCTTCCAAACCGCATAATTGGTGCCATTAAAGGCCACGGATTTCCCCGACATATTATAATCATCTTCATTATCCAATGCCTCTTCAAAATCTGAATCTTCCTCTATCTTTGCTTTACCTTTCCTAATTCTCTCTTTTATCTCACTCTCATTAGCTCCTCCACTGAATGGATCGGCAGCCTGAAATGAAGCAAATTCTCTTTTCTCACTAGATTGAGTTTGAAATCGTGAATCTACATATCTCATTAATGTATCAAACAACTCCTCAAATTTTCTCTCCGTATTTCGAATCTCCTCAAATTGAGAACCCGAAAAACTGAACTCTCTTGCTCTCTCCGAAGTCGACATGGGGGAAAGAGTATTTCTATTCTTCTTCCTCCCCATGCGCTCCCTCTCTATCTCTGAAGCACTAGCTCCGATACCAATTGTAGGATCTTAAGCAAAAGAGTTTCTCTTAAAATAATTCATAAAACATAAATCATTACACAGCGGAAGCTCATAAAAGACAAGAGGAATATTCAGCCAAAAAGATTTATAAGTGTTCTTGGCCGAAGCCTCTTTACATCATGTCTCTTCTCTCTTCTCTCTCTTCACTCTTCTCTTTAAATAATCTCTACTCCAATATAAATCCTCTATGATTAATTGGTTGATTAATTAATACTCTGCACATGTACATTGCTGCCTATATATACTCGCTACTCTACACTAAGAGACAACAAGATAAGACAAGCAGAACTTAGCGTAGCGACGAAGTCTGTCCCTAGCTGACTGTGCACTCTTCAAATGAAAATTCCACGAAGGAAGGCGCACGCGCTTTCTTCCTTCAAAACAACAAACTCCAAACGTTGACTTAACACGTGTCGCTTCACAAGTACACTTGCACGCAAAATCAAACATCTGTACATGAAGACAAAAGTCACGCGAAACGAAATAGTATGTTTCGTTCGCGGACGCTTCAAAGTTAGTACCACGAAACTTACATCGTACGTTTCGTATGATGACGTGGTACTTCACGTCAACAATTAAATGTTGGTATGACGCTTCGCGGAAATACCGCGAAACGACAATAATCCAACACCTTCTGCACCTCTCTTCAATATGTGAAATTTGCCGTAAGTCCCACACTTACAAGATACCTACCCGGTATCGAACAATCCGTAAAAAAAATATTAAGCGTAATTTTGTTGGGTTCTAACGCTCTACTGTAATATATTTTTTACCGTAGCGTTTGTCCTTTGACTTTTATCAGTTTATTATACTGCCCGACTGTCTGAAAACTGATTTTTTCATCTGACGTCAAATGACGTGGGTATGTATAACATAAAGCTTCAAATTATATGTTAATTAGTACAACAGGACATTGTGAATTACTTTATCCGTACACCGCCCATTATAAATTTAATTTAAAGATTATTAGCGTTTAATAGGAAATGAAAATGTTTAATAATCATTTAATCAACTCCCCTTAAATAATGATGTTGATACCCCAGCAAAGGTAGCGACCAATTTAGTGTTAATATAACATATATGGGCAACGTAACTTTGTTAGGTGCCTTTCCCATTTATTAGTTTAAACAACACTAATTTAGAGAGTCGGAATTTATCCGTTATGAGTAGTTATGATTAAAAATAATTAAGATTGTGTGTTTGAAACATTAAATTGGACGAAATTAGTAATGTCCATTACTAACCAATAATTTCACTCACAATAGTACATGGTACAATAACCACTAGGTTACTGTTGTATATAATAACATAAAGATAATATAATGAAACAAATTGGGTTAACAAATTCGGGTTAATAGTATATGTTTAAACAAAATGGGTGAATGATATAATAAATCATAAGCAAGTAAATGCGTAAATAATAAAGTTTTTTGCTTAGTTAGTGTTGAAATTATTAGATTTATGTGGTATTTTTTAGGTCTAAATAGGTCAACACAAAAACGAAAAGAAAAGGCGGACAGCCTGCCTCCACCTCTCTCTCTACCCACCATACTTGTTGTAGTCACTGAAGGATAGAGAGGGTGGTTGAGCCATGGCTATCCTAGCTCAACAGGCAAGACTAAAGAGTGACTAAAGTCACTCTAACAAAAGGTTGAGTCCGGCAGGACTCGAACCACCAATCGGCAAAGCGCGGCGTAGCCGTTAGCTCTAATTAGTCTGTCGTAGAAGTCCATTAGGAGATATAGGGTTTGACATGTATTTAAACTATTGTATGGTACTGAATCAATTAACTGGAATTTGAACGAAGGAACATAAAACTTGTTAAAGTTTAGTGCGGATGTCATTTCGCACAAAACACATGAATCGCACATTTGTTTCGACGGTCAACAATTAATGTGAAATTTAATCCGACAACACATATCATCGCCGAGATCGCGCAATGGTCAATATGGCTTTTATGGACATGGCATGACTTGGCGCCGCGTGGAAGGATGACATTCGTTCGCGGGAATTCCAAGGAATGTACGGACGAGTTGAAAAGTGACACGCGTCCACTCAGTGGCCTTGTCGTACACAAGCCGTACAGAAAAGACATCGGCCGTAGTACCTTTCTGTACTTTACAATCATATGATTGGTTTGTACTTCAGTAGATATGGGCTGTGAAAGGGGTTTAGGACTTAGGAAATTTGGTAGAATGTCACATCTATCTAAGAGAGCTTTGAATAAAATTGGCATTTTTGCCGTCTCCTAACTTATCGCCTCGTTGGGGGTTTTCAGAGATTATTTTTCCTACAAACTCAGGGGAGTCTAGGCTGCACAAGGGTGCAGTCACATTGTTTGCTTGTCTGCTTGGGTAGCAGTGGTCACCATTGGAAGTGGGTTAGTTAATAACTATCTAGAGGCTTCCTAAATTATGTAGTCCAATGGAGGACACAAAATTGCAGGTTATAGGCCCACCCTCTAGGGTGCCCACCTTCAATGGATCTTGGTTCATCTATTGGGAAGCCATAATGATGGGAGCTTTGTGCGAAAAGCGATACTGGGGTATCATCAGTGGACAAGTGAAACGTCCACCTTCGAGAACTCCACCAAGATTTGGAGTAAGGTTTCCTACAACAACGGCTGCCTCAGCGGAGGAGGCAGATGATGGGGACAGCAGTGTGTCCGAAAAGGGGAAGGGGAAGGAGACACCCCTTGTTGTTCTGAGACAAGTGCTGATACTGAAGATGAAGAAGATGCAGCAGTAGTCATCGTAGAACAAATCAAGAGATGAAGCTTCCACAAATATCGATGGCTGAACAGAAACTTTGACAGACTTTAACTTTCACAAAATTGCTCCAAACGTCAAGAACATTTGCCACAATGTAGATAACATACACAGGAACACACACACAAAATTTCAATCAATTCCGCTCACAAATGTGTGAGATATGTAGAAATGAAATTACATAAAACTGAGTGTACAGTTTTCATATCATTTGTTCCTAAAAATCAAATTCACTAAGTCCTACTTTTATACACCGAAACTACACTAAGCTGTACGGAGGCACCACATTTATAAACACTATCTTACAATCTACATGCCGACCTTACGGAGGCATGTCGAATCACATCAAAGCCACAT